>JABSTT010002629.1:0-48716 GCA_013339685.2 Hyalomma asiaticum | reverse complement strand
AATTTCGATGAACTGAAACTCTACATACTCCAAGGAAACTTCCGCTCGCCGAGGGACAGAAATACAGGGAATCGTATCTCATATACAGCTTCAATACTTTCCAACCTACAGGCATAAACCTTTCAAAGGGAACTCTTGAGTCCATTAGATACGGTAGAGTGTTAACAAAGACGACAAAAGGTTGAGGTATGCACAAGCTAACAATGTTTCTCCCAGAAAGTCTACTTTCAGTAGCTGAGCCCCCATCCAGTTCCAGGAGAACAAGGACGTTAAACAGTGTAGTTACCCTTTTTTTAGCCCCAAGCCTTCCCTGAAATGCATTGTTGGTGCGGGGCAGGTGGTACAGGGTGGAGGGGGGGACACATGCCATAGGAGTAACTTCTGTTCCGAGGGTGTGTTCCTTTTTCCACCCTGCTTTCTAGCCCTGTGCACACAATGCACTTGCAAGATATGTACAAAGAGCGGATTCTCTGGAAGCTTTCCCTCTTGCCATTCATATTGGTCCCGCTAACACCTGTCACCCAAATACCCCTGCACCCAACCCCCCCTCCTTTTTTTTCTTTTTTTTCTTTTTTTTGTGTGTGTGTTCGCACGTGTTGCTCTTCTCCTCCTCCCTTTCTGAGGACGGGGGAGAGTGTGCAAAGGCGTACATAAACGCACGCTGGAGAAGGCAGTTGCCGCCCTGACGAAGACAAGTCCGCTTGTCGAAACGTTGGCTCCCGCGACATTCCCTGTTTTAAATCGTACCTTGCGATTTGTTCATCGAAAAAGGTTACTGTAATACAATGCCTTTGCTTTCTTTAGCTCTGAATTTAATTGGTTTCGGTATTTTTTAAAAGCTGCCAGCTGGCAAGGATCTCTTGATGACAAGAACCGTTTAAAAAGTTTATTTTTCTTGTTGATCATTTTGATGTGCTCCGGTCTAACCCACGGTTTCCGGATGTTTTTCCGTTTTTTGAGGCATTTATATGGAAATGAAATGTTGTATATTTGCAAAAATATGGATAAGAATTTTACGTAGGCATCAGAGGCATTAGTTTTGGTGTATACTACAGACCAATCTACTTTGGTGATGCGCTCCCGAAATGAGTCCATATTTTGCGTTGTCATGCACCTGTATCTTACAAACGGTTCAGGAACACCATCTTGCACCTTTGGGCTTGAATATGTAAGAACAATAGGATTGTGATCACTTATGTCTGCGCATATTGTACTCACACTGTGAACACAAACATCTGAATTTACTATGAAGTTATCGAGCCCAGATTGGCTGTGTTCTGTTTTGCGCGTTGGTGTGGTGACGACGGTCTGGAAACCACTAGCTCGGATCCTATCTAGCATTTCAAGGGAGTGCGTATTTGCATCAAGCGTATTTGCATCAAGCAATCCATTTGTACTTCCAATCCCGTTTTGTGCCAAAATCAGCCTCGTTGCCCTCATATTGAAAAGTTTCATTACTCTTGCATCCCTTCCATTCCATCTGTTGCCCCGCCACGATGGTCTAGTGGCTAAGGTACTCGGCTGCTGATCCGAGGGTCGCGGGATCGAATCCTGGCCGTGGCGACTGCATTTCGATGGAGGCGAAATGTTGAGGCCCGTGTGCTGTGCGATGTCAGTGCACGTTAAA
Source organism: Hyalomma asiaticum (assembly GCA_013339685.2). Taxonomy (NCBI): domain Eukaryota; kingdom Metazoa; phylum Arthropoda; class Arachnida; order Ixodida; family Ixodidae; genus Hyalomma; species Hyalomma asiaticum. The sequence goes on along the minus strand of JABSTT010002629.1, from coordinate 47,089 downwards.
GAACCCCAGGTGGTCGAAATTTCCGGAGCCCTCCACTACGGCGTCTCTCATTATCAGAACTGGTTTTGGGACGTAAAACCCCACAAAACAACAACAATTCCATCTGTTAGTCTGACTACTGGACCGTTCAGTTTTGTTTTGTCTTTCTTTCCTTCTTTTTAAATGCGAAGCATTTCTTAGCGAACTTCGGCGAGTTTGAGCGTATCTATCTATCTATCTATCTATCTATCTATCTATCTAGCCGCCTACGATTTTGTGCTCTCCTGGCCGTTTCGCTAATCGGATGTTTACGAAAATTGGTATGCCACATCATGACTACATGGCGAACATAAATGACAGGTCATAACATGAAAATCATGATATGCATGTCATGAGCAGCATGATTTACATGCCATGATCTTAGGGCTCTCCTGGCTGTTTCGCTAATGGGGTGTATGCGAAAATTTGAATGGCACAACATGAGTGCCTGACGAACAGACATGGCAGGTCATAACATGAAAATCATGACATGCGTGTCATGAGCGGCATGATTTACATGTCACAGTCATGGTGCTCTCCTGGTCGTCTCGTTAATGGGATGTATACAAAAATTGGTATTCCACAATATGACTGCATGGCGAGCATATATGACAGGTCATAACATGAAAATCATGACATACATGTCATGAATGACATGATTTACATGCGACGGTCTTGGTGCTCTCCTGGCCGTTTCGTTAATGGGATGTATACGAAAATTGGTATGCCACGACATGACTGCATGGCGAACATGACTGATAGGTCACAACTTGAAAATCATGGTATGCATGTCATGGGCGATATGATTTACATGCCACGCGTTTCGTTAACGGGATGTATATGAAAATTGGCAACTCACAAGATGACTGCATCATGAACGTAAATGACAGGTCATAACATGAAAATCATGACATGCATGTCATGAGCGACATGATTTACATGCCGCAGTCTTGGTGCTCTCTTGGCCGCTTCGTTAGTGGGATGTGTAGGAAAATTGGTATGCAACAATATGGCTGCATGACGAACATAAATGACAGGTCATAACATGAAAAGCATAACATGCGTGCCATAGGCGCCATGATTTACATGCCAGGTGTTTCGTTGATGGGATGTATACCAAAATTGCTATGGCACAACACGACAGCCTGAGGAACGTAAGTGACAGGTCATAACATTAGAATCATGACACGCGTGTCATGACCGGCATGATTTACATGCCATGTTCCTGGCGCTATACTGTCGCTTCGTTAATGGGATGTATGGGCTCCGTCTACTGACCAGAGGGCGCTACGTAGCTCTCGTCGGACGGCTCAGTCGCGCACGGTGGAAACCGAGGCGACAGCGACGCGCGCGTTTCTTCGCTGCTTTCCGGGCGTGCTGCGAACCACACGAACGCTGGCGGCGTCGCCCTTTGAAACAGTTTGCCGCAGGTTTGGAGCGCGCGTCTCAAGGGAAATAAAACGAAAGAAGGTGGGACGGGCGGTCGCTGCTGCTATAGAGTTGGAGACGCGCATCGTGTTCGCGTATTTCCCTGTCACAGTCTGCCCAACTTTGCTTCTTCTCTCCGCCAGGCAGTGCATTCTGGCGCTGATGTGGCACATGGAAAACTCGACTGCATGGAGCCTATACGAAAATCGGTTTGGCACAACATGACTGCATGACTATCATAGATGACAGCTAATTACATGAAAATCGTGACATGCATGTCATTAGCGGCATGATCTACATGCCACTCGTTTCCTTAAAGGGATGTATACCAAAATTGCTATGGCACAACACGACTGCAAGACGAACGTAAATGACAAGTCATAACGTTAGAATCATGACATGCGTGTATGAGCGGCATGGTTTACATGCCACAGTCTTGGTGCTCTTGTGGCGGTTTCGTTAACTGCATATGCACCAAACTCCGTATAGCGAGACAACAATGCAAATCCATTTTACGTTCCTGATGCGTGCTTCGCATTTCCTTGATTCTCACTGCACGTGGGATCTGCCAATCTTTCTGTAGTTATTTTTTTCTGTTTCTTTTTGCTTTTTCTTATTCTTATTGGCTCAGTCCCCCTTGAAACAACACTACATTTACTGACTACTGCCGCCCGATTCTTGGCCTATCCCCCTCAGTGGGTGAGCGCCATAAAAGAGGCTCATCATCATCATCTAGCGCATCTAGTGCTGGCTAAGTGGGACGTAAATAGGTGGTCACTGTGCTAGTTCTCGCCAGTTCGTCAGTTGTTCGAACGCCTCAATTGCCTCGAATGTTGCTGTCCGGATCGCTGAGTTTCATAATCGCATGACGAGAACTCGTGGCAGTACGTCTTGTTGGACGTGAACGTACAGTGTTCGTCACATATTTCACTGAGCATTCACCATGGAGGACCAGTACCGGTCATCACTTGAAGAGCTGAGGTGAGCACAACTTCGCCGGCGCTTTAATATGTTAGGGGCGTGGCAGATACGGTAGTCGCGCGCTTCTCGAATATTCCCCTTTGGTTTTCAGAGCGGCAGGACGTCACTGCTACTTACTTTGCTACTGAGGCCAGTTAAGAAACTAATAGTGTCTCTCGGCATGTGTGCACGCTGCGTCATTTTCACGCCCGAGCTAGGGAAATAGTACAGACGGCCTCGCTTGGCGTTCTATGCCTCGCTTTGCTCGACGGTTCAAGAACTGTGTGAGTGAGCAGTTGAGCTACGCGGCATTCGAAAGAAGCCATCGCTTTCAGCGCCGTACGGTTAGTGTAGGCATTGGTTTAGCGCGACATAAGCCTAACTTCCTGTAACTTGTTGTAAACGTTCAGTTGTTACCGCCGTTACCGCTTTCCTCTGACACGTGCGCTTGTTTTGATTGTTTTCGGGGAGCGTCATTATCACTTTTTGTTACGCACAGCGCAGGTCCGCGTTTATGTTGCATGTAATTTCGGGAACCGTGTCGACCATTCTTGAAACCTTGCATGCCTGACGCCCACATTTGAGTGACTTCTGCAATTTCAGAGATAATGCAAGAACGCCTTATGAAGAGTCTTTCTGTCGACCGACGACTGTTCACGCCGCTATTGCTGGGCATTGTCATTGGCTTTGTTTTACTGGGTACAAGTTCGCCCAATGAACAGTTAGCCTGACATCTTGAGTTCTGCGTGCTTCGTCTTGAGTGCTGAGTGCGTCACGGCGACGTGACAATATTTCCGTGATGCGCAGACTAATTGGAATCTGACATCGGCGTAGCATGTTGTTGTTTTGTGAGGTTTTACGTCCCAAAACCAGTTCTGATTATGAGAGACGCCGTAGTGGAGGTCTCCGGAAATTTCGACCACCCGCGGTTCTTTAACGTGCACTGACATCGCACAGCACACGGGCCTCAACATTTCGACTCCATCGAAATGCAGCCGCCGCGGCCGGGATTCGATCCCGCGACCCTCGGACCAGCAGCCGAGTACCTTAACCACTAGACCACCATGGCGGGTCGGCGTAGCATGGAAGCGGTGTCACTATACAGGTGTTGAAATACAGCTTTCCAAAATTTCTGTAGTGAAGGGAATGTGACCCCGCCACGGTGGTCATGTGACTATTAACCAGGAGAACGAACACGGGCGTCCCTGCGGTCGCGCCGATGTGACGTCGCGGTAGGGACTCCCCGCGCTCGCCTCCTCCTGCACCGTCGACAATGTGCCCGTCATGTGCGGAGTCGTGCACACCGCCACGGTGGCAGAAAATGGCTGTTTCGCACGATTTTGAACCGCCGTGTATGTCTCGCTGTACATGAAGCACTATATTTGAACAATCTTTATTCCTTTGCTACAATAATTATACACTGTGTCCTTGCGGTATGATAGCATAGTAGGACTGTTTCCTCAATAAAGACCTAGAAGGTAGATGGTGCACATTTTTAATGCTTTCCAAAATCAACTAACCTGACAAGAGGTGGGATTATAACTTCGGAACTGCAAACTGCCACCTAATCCATAAGAGCTTGAGCTTCAGAAGGATTTTGCTGAATCAGAGGTGCAAGACATTTCTTCATCTGTTCAAACGCTCATGTTTCCAGCGCTTGTTCTAAGAAATCGGTGCTAGGAGAATATACGCTAAATATTCAAGTCTTCAAGACATAATTCCCTTCAACTAGTTAACTGATGTGTGTCCCTGAAGCATTAGAAACAGTTAGTGAAATTTCGGTGTTTACTACGTGAAAATTGCTGCTTTTCGTGTGACTTACGTGCGCCCTGTAACTATCCAGAGATATGCCACCATTGCGCTAGGTGCCGCGAGAGACTTTACAATAATGTGTTAAACAATACCTTCGAATATATGGCTAGTATACGCAAATCAATGTCAATCGCGTAGCAGCGCTTTCTGAAATAGTAAACGATTGGCACTTGGAGCAAGTACCGGATTCCTCGCGACAGTCAGCAATGATTGTGTGCCTGCACAATGCTTTGCACGAGCAGCTGGTTAGGTTTGTGTACAGCCGCGTCGCGAACAGCTCGCTCTCACTTCATGTGGAACGCCACTCGTAGCTGTCACTTGGAAAACAAAGACTAAAAAAGTTGAACATTCTGTACATCTGAACGGTTTCGATGGCGCGCTCAACAAAGAAGCCCACATACTTTCTTCACAGCAGTGACGCTGCACCCACTCGCCTTCTCGCGGCTGTTCGCGTCAACGTGACGTCACCGTAAAGACACATACTGCTCAGGGATAATGTAACTGCAGGCAAACATACCTTCTTATCTAAACTGGTACATGCGGTACACTTGTCTTATGTAGTGAGGAAAACCAGTAAATTTATATATTGCAACGAAAATTGAAATGAACTTGAAACTGAACACTGAGTGAGCACAGAGTGCATGCTCACGCAATATGTGGGACGGTATTTTAGTGCTGGCTAAGTGGGACATAAATAGGTGGTCACTGTGCTAGCTCTCGCCAGTTCGTCAGTTGTTCGAACGCCTCAATGCCTCGAATGTTGCTGTCCGGATCGCGGAGTTTCATAGTCGCATGACGAGAACTCGTGTCAGTGCCTCTTGTTGGACGTGAACGTGCAGTTTTGTTCACATATTTCACTGAGGATTCATCATGGAGGGCCAGGACCGGTCAGCATTTTAGAGGTGTTGTATGAGACATGATATTCGAATGCTTTTGCGGCAGTGCGCAGATAGCAGGCATGATGTAAAAGTTGTCTACAGATATGGGGATGCATCCAATACAAAGCCCGAGGCGACGAAACCATCTGAAGGGTCTGGCCGAGAAAAGTGCAGCATAATAGTGAAATTGTGGTGTTTGTCGTGTCGCAAGTGGGGCACGATGATGAGGTGCTGTTTGGTAGGCGACCGCCGAATAATTTTGCCGCCTAGTGTTCGTCCCTTTCCATCGAAGTGCACTGTTCTTGCGTTTCGCCCATGTATAAGTGCGCTTTCGCCAGCAACATTCTCGAGCTTAGGAATGCGACGGAACAAAACGTCATAACCGTTTCGCTGAATTCTCGTGCGTGGATCACGAGTATCTACGCAGGTATCATTATTATTTTAACTATTCAATTTTCTTTCCTGTCTTTGCTTTTCATTGACAATATCCGGCAAGCAACAAAGCACGGACACCGTGCCACGCAAATGCAACGACACGAGCGTGTTTCCCAGGGGCGCCACGGCGAGAGGAGAATAGAGTCCTTGCTGTGACGCCGTCCCCGCTCACCCACCAGACGGCGCCATTCCAAGTACTCGGGGTTAACGGCATTCGGCGACTGATCTGAAGGTCCCGGGGTCGAGATTTCTGTGAATGCAAAATGCTGAGGCCCGCGTACCTTGCAATGTCGTTGCACGTTAAAGAACCTGAGGTGGGCGAAATTCACGGAACCATTCACTGCGGCGTCTGGTAATCATAGCGTGGTTTTGGAACATGAAACCTTAGATATCAATGAATTAATGAAGGAAGTCTCTTCGGTTAATACGTTTAGATGTAATAAAAACATGTGCTACCATGGGTGTGCATGTTTTCTTCTTTCTAAATGTAGGGTCCATATGATCAACGAGATATCTGAAATGGTGAAGGAAAAAGTGACCCAACTCACCGGCATTTGGTCCGACATCGGGATCAACTACGAGGCCACGCGCAACCGCCTGGATCGCACGAGTGCTCACCTCGCCAACCTCCTCGCTCAGATGCTCGACGGCGAGCACGACATGACGCGCACTCTGCTCACAAACATTGATCAGTTCGCAACCCAGGTTCAACAGCTGTCTGTGGAGCTTGCGGTCGCCAGCCCTGAGGTAAGTGCGAACTTCCTTTTTGAATTGTCTGTAGACCTTTTCTTGCTAGTCCAGTGAATGCTACTGTGTTTGATCAGACGACGCGCCTATTGCCTGCTTCAGCCCAACTATGCTAACAACCACAGCACACAGTGCTTGTAGAGCCCTTTGCCTAAAGCTTCAGAATACCTGTAAGTATTCTAGATATTCCTTCAGCACGCAGTCGGAATGGTATAAGACGTCCCGTAATTGCATGGCGTCACGAATTGTAGGCTGTTACAGAGCAAAATCGCAGTTACTGTCGTTTGCTTTCGGACCTACTAGGACTGGTCAAGCAGAATAGGAACAGAACGTCGCAACAGACGTGGCGACACAGAAAGAGTAGCGCTGGTGTAGTAGATGTAACGCAAAGTGACTTTGAAGGAATGATTTTAGTAACATATCTAGAGGCGTCCAAATCCTTATAGTTGCAAACACCTTTTAAGTCTGCGGTATTTCCCACATCAAAGAGCATCAGCTTGCACCAATGGGGGCGCAAATTATAGTGATGCCACATGCCTGACAGTTGATGACTCCGTCCACAAGGAACATGGCTGCCTCCGCTTCGAACTGCGACATTTCGCGCCAGCAGCAGTGAAGTTTCGGTGGAGGCGAAGAACACCCGTACATTTAGATTTAGGTTCATATTAAGACTCCAAGTGTTTCTGTGAAATTCCAGCCGGCGGTCGCCGACCTCGCGCACGGCATAAAGCGCTGTGTTGTTGAAGCCACAGGGCGACATTTTTCATGATCAGGCCTCTTCTGTAAGATACCCTTCCCAAACGTTATGCTAGACCGATAATCAAGGTATTAGGCCTTACTTATACATACCGAAAAGTAAGTGTTTTCGAAGCGCGCCATTTTTTTGAACGGGACAATTCGTTGGACTACAGACGAAACTGGTTGCTATGCTTTGGTCACGTAGGTAAAGGACCCTTCTCCAGACTTGTCATGCTGCATCCAACTATGGTGCACGCGAACAGCGACTTCTCTTTGCGTCAATGCGATATGACTGGGTCAAGCTGCAAACGAGTTGAGGCTAAGCGCATGCCCACAAAACACAAGCAGCTGGGTTAGTCTGCTAGACTGTTCCTGCTAAAGGTTCGTGTGGCGCTGACGTACAGAAAGGTCTCCACTAGCGCGTGATGGTTAAATTTCTGCTTTTCATACATCTTCAGCCCTTGAAGAAAATTTCAGAATTGAAGAAAGTTCCAACCGTTTGCACACCGTTGCAATAGGCGGATAGCAAAATCTCGGTTGTCGCAAGGAACTGTGGGTTACTCCGCAGTCTGCTACAACTTCCGGCTCGATGCTTCGCGCCGCCGCCACATGCCGCCGTCGTTTCGTGGTTGGGAGTCGCGATTCCCCGCTCACGTATGCGCTTGACGTTTGATTCACGACGCAGCTTTGGTGAAAAACCGCAATGCAAGCATCGCTAGACAGTTCCGAAAGGTAGGTGTGAGCTGCCAATGCTTCGTAACCCTCCCGAACTGTGTCTGTGTGGCGGGTATGTCACGTACCCCAGGAGTCACATCGAGTACGTAGTCATAGAACGTTTACGATTAACTAGGCTAGGTTCGTCAACATATGTAGCCTCTAATACATTGGAAGTCAGCCACAGAAGTGGATGACTTGTTCTTGCAACGATCGCGATCCCGACAACGCCGATCGCGAATGGTGGTTATATGTGATCGGCGAATGCCAATGTGAATGGGCAATCGGTTTTGTAACTTGCGTTCGCTGACACACATGGTTGCAATACGACACTTGGCGAAGGATGTCGAGTGCCAGACGTTTCTCAATCGCAGTTACCACTATGCACGGCAGTTGTACATTGAGCATATTTCGTTTCAGAGGCCGTACCGAGGCTCCGTAATATCAGAGCGGCGCACAGAGCGCGCGTTGTCGTCCGCTGCTGTCCCCTATTTGCTGCCTCCCGTTTTTTCTCGAGAGATAGGTGCCTCGTACCACTGGACAGATAAGGAACTTATTGCTTTGAGTACATGAAAAGTGTATGAATAAAGTGGACCTCACTTCTCTTCCCTCTTTCGTGCAGCCTCACTAGTTTTTTCATTGTACCGAAATAAAGACAGCACGTAATCGACGTGCTGAGGATCCTTGCTGGGCGCACCTGTTTGTATGTAATCGTTAAGGTATTGACACTAGAAATCAAATGACTCAAGTTAGTTGCCAAAACACTTGCCTGTGACGAAATGGTCTTCGCATATTCTGGCTCCTACATTCGGAACCCAGAGCTCGCCTGTCACGGTCGCTCGTTTGAGGGCAACTGCCCATTTATACTTGCGCGCTTCATTCCCAGGAAAACGAAGCATTTTCTTTCCTTTCACGGAAGAATTCGCGCACCCTAATGCCGAGCAGCAAACCATAATAACTTCACAGAAGCGTGTTTTCCTTGCGAGCAGCGGAGACGTGCAGCAAGAACCGGCATACAAGGCCGAGCGAAGGAACCGGGCAGCTAAGCCTCGAACCGGAAGTCGGGTGCAGACGAAAACGTCATTTTGCTATCCACCTATTGTCAATCGTGACATAATTCGCATGTCGTGTTATGTCATTATCTATCAGTTATTTTAGTCGTATATTCGTACTCACCGCCATCACGTCGTCCTTTATCTACTGATCGTGTCTCGACACTCCACCTTTATCATTATCTATGAAAGGCATGTTCTTGTGCTTCCGGCCGCGGCGGCTGCATTTCGATTGAGGCGATATGTTGAGGCCCGTGTGCTGTGCGATGTCATTGTACGTTAAATAACCCCAGGCGGTCGAAATTTCCGGAAACCTCCACTACGGCGTCTTTCATAATCATAACTGGTTTTGGTACGTTAAACCCCGCAAATCAATCATGTTTTGTGCTAGTCGTTTCACAGAATCAGTAAAGAGGGTTTTTATGCACTGTGTGTCGTGTGTGTAGCGTTTTTGCTGATCGTGTACCTATGTCTTCACCATGCACTTCTTTCGTTCCTTGCACTTTCTGCTGTTGAAACGCAGCTTCGCGTATCGAAGCGATGACATCTAGCTAAACCTTTTAAAGGGTCCGCGAAACGTTTTTTGACATTGCGTCACTGATTAGGCAACACAACTGTGAAACCATTCACACGACAAATGAAACGAAGCGCGATGCGCCAAAGCAGCTATGGACTTATTTCGGTCGCCTTCCTCCTTATCACGGCTGTTCCTCCTCAACTCGGTCAGCTGCGGAGTGCGTGCCAGCGACGACTGCACCTCCCATGCCAACCGCTCTGCAGAGCCCTCCGTCGTGGCATAGCGCCCCGATAACCTTGCTGAGGTGGCCGGCCTCGGCAGTGATGGGGTTCTGGCGACTCGTGTGTACGCCGGCAGATGCCGCAACGATACCGTTGGCTGAAACGAAGGAGCACGTTGTTCGCAGTTAGGTTGGGAAAATTACAAGCACGTCACTGGTTAGGGGCCAATCAGCGCGGCCTCCCCATCCATCGTTCGGTGGCGGGAGTGTTTCAATGTTCCTTTTGGTGAGCCGGTGCGATCTTTTGCGATGCGCGTATTCAAAACCTTAAGGGCAGAAAGTTGAGCGAGTTGGTAACAGTCCATAGTCAAATGAAGAGGCGTGCAAGACACGGACACAAGGTGAGCAGTGAACAACACGAACCTTATTGTAAATTACACACTTTACGCAGAGCGCTGAAATCTGTCCTCTAATAAACCTAACGACTCGCTACACCAGATTACCATGTTTGCAGAAAATCGTCAAAACCGTTTCAGGGTCCCGTTGAATGCGAAGCATTTGTCAGCGAACTTGGGCGACTTTGAGCGTATCTATCCATCTAGCCGCCTACGACTTTGTGCTCTCCTAGCCGTTTCGTTATTGGGATGTATGCGAAAACTGATATGCCACATGACTGTGTGACGAACATAAATGACAGGTCATAACATGACTACATGACATGCGTGTCATGAGCGGCATGATTTACATGCCACGGTCTTGGTGCTCTCCTGGCCGTTTCGTTAATGGCATGTGCACTAAAATTGGTATGCCACATGACTGTGTGACGAACATAAATGACAGGTCATAACATGACTACATGGCATGCGTGTCATGAGCGGCGTGATTTATTTGCCACGGTCATGGTGCACTCCTGGCCGTTTCGTTGATCGCATGTGTACGAAAATTGGTACGGCACATGACTGCGTGGCTAACATAAATTACACGTCATAACACCGTCATGGCATGCATGCCATGAGCGGCATCATTTACGTACCACGCGTATCGTTAATGGGATGTATGCCAAAATTGGCCACCCTGGTGGAGTAACGCCCACAACCTCCCATGAATAAGCCACACAGGTGGCTTGAGAAAAAGAGAATTATTTAAGAAGGTATCCAAAATTCCTCGAAGAAGAGACGATGCAACCGCAACGGTGCTAGATTTGGCGCTCAGATGCATACATTAAATAGCGCGTTCTTCGATCCGTGCTCCTTCATGTGCTCTATTTTGCTAAAGTGGAATAAATACGCGCATACGTACTGGCTATAATGCGATGGTGGCGTAGAGGTACAGCATCCGCCTCGCGTGCAACAGGACCGTGGTTCGAATCCTGGTTCCGTGCAATTCTCTACCGCATTGAAAAAAAAAAGCCACGTGTTGATCGAATTGTATAAGGAGGCTTGGGGTCCGGCCGGATTTCGGCGACCATAGCCGGTAAGGCACTGCCTTACCAAAGCAGGATTGGCCACCCTGGTGCAGTAACGGCCACAACCTCCCATGAATACGCCGATTAACCTTCGGCCCTCTGTCCCCAGCGGCTGCGAAGCAATTGACCACGGCGGCGGTCAGACCTGTGACGCAGCAAAGGTGCTAAGAATCTCTGGATCCGCAATGCCTAATGACTGCGAGCATACCGGAATCTTGGAAGAATGCTAACATCATCCTAATCCATAACAAAGGCGAAACAAAGGACTTGAAAACTTACAGGCCGATTAGCTTACTGTCAGTCTACAAGGTATTTACCAAGGTAATCGCTAACAGAATTTGTGCCACCTTAGATTTCAGTCAACCTAAGGAACAAGCAGGGTTTCGTAAAGGCTACTCAACAGTACACCATATTGACACTATCAATCAGGTGATAGAGAAATGCACAGAGTATATTCAACCCCTATTATATAGCCTTCATAGATTACGAGAAAGCATTTGACTCTGTCGATACCTCAGCAGTCATGCAGGCATTGCGGAATCAGGGCGTAGACGAGCACTATGTAAGACTACTGGAGGACATCTACAACGGCTCCACAGCCAACACAGACCTCCATAAATAGAGCAGCAAAATACCTATAAGGAAGGGCGTAAGACAAGGGGACACAATCTCGCCAATGTTGGTCACAGCATGTTACAAGAAGTATTTAGAACGCTGGATTGGGAACAGGTGGGTGTAAGGGTTAATGGGGAATTCCTCAGTAACCTCCGAATTGCTGATGACATTGCCTTGCTAAGTAACTCGGGAGATCAATTACAAAGCATGATCACTGACCTAAGCAGACAAAGTATAACAGTGGGCTAGAAACTTAATATGCAGAAAACTAAACGAATGTTCAATAGCCTTGGCCGAGCACAGCGATTTCAGATAGCTCGCGAGGCATTGGAAGTAGTAAGCGAATATTTATACTTAGGTCAGGTAGTGACCCCTGATCCGAATCATGAAGCTGAGGTAATTAGGAGGATCAAAATGGGGTGGAGTGCATTCGGCAAACATTGTCACACAATGAATGGTAGCTTACCATCGTATCTGAAGAGGAAAGTATATAACAGCTGCGTCTTACGAAATCACCTACGGGGCAGAAACTTGGAGGCTAATTAAGAAGGTTCAGCTTAAATTGCGGACGACGCAGCGAGCTATGGAACGGAAAATGGTAAGAGTAACCTTAAGGGACAAGAAGAGAGCGGAGTGGGTTAGGGAGCAAACACGTTGTTAGGGACATATTAATAGCAAGGCAACCGTTGGTCATTAAGGGTAACAGAGTAGATTCCTAGAGAAGGAAAGCGCAGCAGCGGCGGCAGAAAATTAGGTGGGCAGATGAGATCAGCAAGTTGGGTCCACTTAGCACAGGACATGGATAATTGGAGGTCCATGGGAGAGGTCTTTGCCCTGCAGTGGGTGTAGACAGGCTGATGATGATGATACCAAAATTGCTATGGCACAACAAGACTGCATGAGGAACGTAAATGACAGTTCGTAACATTACAATCATGACATGCGTGTCATGAGCGGCATGGTTCACATGCCACAGTCTTGCGGCGGTTTCGTTAACTTTATATGTACCAAAATCGGTATAGCGAGACAATGCTGATTCATTTTACGTTCCTGATGCGTCCTTCGCATTTCCTTGATCGGTTCCCACTGCATGTATGGTCTGCCATTTTTGAGCTTTAAATTGCACACGAGGCTTTGCTAACCACCACAGTGTAGTAGCGGACTGTGGGCAAGAATAGGTCAGCTTTTCTCACGAGCACCAAGCACCACACACATTGCTGAGAGAGCATCGACGAAAAACAGCATGAACGTTAAAAAAGACTTGAGAGGACGCAGCGTCTTACCTGCCTCCCCCCTTCTTTTTTTGTTTTATGAGCTCGAAATGCATGAGAATACTTATTTCTATAACTACCGACTCAAAGCTTGCACTACACTGCATTAAGTCTGTTCTGAGATGCGGACTTCGCGAACAACTCACGTATGTGGTGAAGCTTCACCACGACCTCGGTCAAAAAAGGCCACGAGGTTGGTTTTCAGTGGCTTCGAAGTCATTGCGGAATCTGTAGCAATGATTGTTCAGATATCGCCGCTCGTACAGCACACAAAGAAGCCCACATTGTTCCGATTCCGCTGTTAAGGACTGACTCCGCAAGGCAACTTCGACACCTGGCACGCAGTCTCTCTGACGGAGTGGAGCTCACCAAGCATCAGGCATACACGACTGCATCCTAGTGATGCAGAACTATCGTTAAACGGACTATCGATAGTATCGATAGTTTAAAAAAGCAATATCGATACTATCGATAGTCCATTTACCGATAGTTCTAGTAGTCACAATAGGCTACTATTCGCAGTACTCGGCTAGTTTCATTTATGAGCACTTCTTTTGTGAATGAAATTACCTCAGTGAAAATGCCGGACTGTGTCCACTAAGAAGCTAATGCTCAAAACCAAGCAGTCGAACCTTACAAACAAAAAGTAAGTCCGTGATATTTTTTGTTGTTGTTGTTTTTGAAACCACAAAACGCAACATAAATTCTAAGTCTTGCAGTTCCGTGACATGAACGGCTTCCTTGCCGCTACAGCTGAACCGTTCAGTTTAATTATCATTGTAAGCCAAGCATCTTGGTAAAGGAACACAAGCATGTCAACCATCTCTCCCTTTAGCCTGCTCCTTCTTTCTGAAATGATCTGTCCAGCAGCGGAGAACACGCGTTCTGCCGGTACTGACGTTGCTGGGATGCACAAGCACTGCCTAGCCATTTGAAAGAGCGGCATTGTTGCGCATATCCAAGAGTGCCAGAATTCTAAAGGATTGCTTTTCTTTTCCTCTGGAGGTAACTCCAATACTGGCGAAGCATTAGTTCTGCGTTTGAAGTGGCAATCGAGGGCTATAGTTGTTGCCTCTCAAGGAGGTGCAGGATTCGGCTTCCTGCCGCAACTTCGTTATTAAACATATGCAGTCTAGTTGGTTCAGCTGCAGGACCAACTGACTTTGTCGACAATCCCTCGCTTAGTTCACCAAACAAGCGTTGGCGCATCTTCCGTTGGTTCGATTCGAAAACGCCCGCTCCTTGATAGTATACCACCAATATTGCCATCGATAGTGCTATCGATAGTTCTTCCTACCATCGATAGTTCGATAGTGACGGAACCATCGATAGTATCGATAGTGCTATCGATAGTTTTGCATCACTACTGCATCCACTAAACCCATACCTGAAACTCCGCCCCTCGACGTGAAGCTTCCTCGACTACCTCGACGTGACGCTTCGCTTCTTTGTCGCCTCTGGTTAGGAGTGCCTTTAACGAAGGGTACTCTATATTAATTGAAGTGATCGATAATGCAGCATGCGACATCTGCGGGACGATGAAACCGTTGACCACCTACTATACCACTGCCCTCGATTTGCCGTAGAACTCAGGCACTCCACCCAGCTAGCACAGCACACAAAGGATTTAAGACGTCTTCAAGACGGATATCCGAGACGTTAACGACGTCTCAGAGACGGCACGCGTAAGAAGTTTTGGTCTAGAAGACGTCGTATATCTCGTCTAATGTCCGTCTTGTTGCCCATATACGAGACGTTTCCTGAACGTCTTTGAAACGTCATCAAAAAGCTGGTCTTTTCGACGGCTTGAGGGAGCCTCCAATAATCCGATTTACTGGGATTTCTGAACCCGTTTAAAGACTTACCAAAGACGTCATCAAAAAGCTGTTCCTGAAACGTTAGCCGTAATATGAAAAAGAAGCAGGAATCGTGTTCGGGAACGGGGCGCGCCCACCAAAATTTTGATCTGGTCACCACCCTCAGAGTGTAAGCTAACGCCTTAGGGGTACAAATAACCACAATACATTTTTTGCACCCCTAAGGCATTAACTCTGTGGTTCTGAAGGTGTCAACGGGATCATAATTTTGGGGGGCACCCCCATCCGCGGACGCCGTCCCTGCCTTTGTGGTAGTAGCTGCGATCTGCTATGTTACCAGGTGCACCATAATCTTTTCGGTGCTGCAGAGTGGGGGGTAGTGCCGGCCGAATACTTTCGTAGTTACGTCACAGGAAGAAGTCCTGGCATCGCACTTGCCTGGAACTCTTTTTTTTCTCGTGGTTAAAGGCATCAGCACTGAGTGCAACAGGGCAAAAATAGTGCAGTAAAGTAGGTGCACAGTTCTCAACAAAGGCTTCATCAGTCTTAGTATTTAAGTCAAAATTGGTTGTCATGAATACAAAAATCAACCTAGCATGTAATTTGTAGAGTATGAAGCAAACCTACCAAAAATAGTAATGACATATCTTTCAACAGTGAAGGATAGACAGTTTCATGGCAAGCGGCCTAACAAGGAGGCCTCTGTGCCAATGATCACGAAGTCGAAACACTGCTACATCAACATTTTATTGAGAAACTAACTTGTGCAAGTTAAAAAAAAATAAGAAAATGATAAATGCGAGAAAAAGAAAACCACAAATATTCAAAAGGAACTGCAGAAGAAATATTTTAAATATATTTGGAACTTATTAACGGCTAGAGGCTTACAGAAAGAGCACACTAGTAGTCACACAATAATCAACAGCCAAACGATTATGCGCTTTTCACAATGAGAGCAGCGCATCCGGTTATATTAGCAGAGACAGAACAATGGATGACTGTGTGATAGCCGCTTTCAATCACGTTATGCAGTGTCTTCACTGCATAAAATCAAGGAATATAAACAAAAGAACTCAAATACGACTCAGACATGAAAGTGAAAATTGTCTAGGACATCAGCTGATGTAATGAGGCATACTTTAAAAGACAGCGAAAAACATCAATGAAGTGTCAATGAATATTGACCAAAGTGACCTTCAAAGAAATTAGCGCATGAAATATTAACAAAATCGGTATAATGAACAACGTCGCAATGCAGTGCACAATATCTCACAGCGAGAAACGTTACATCGAAGCAACCTCCGTTTCATAATGAAGCAACATACGTGCTCGAAGTCGAATACAGTGGAGACAGTGTTGAGGCGACGAAAAACAAAAAAAAAGAAGCAATATTCTCAATTACATATACAAAATACAGATGTGGCTCTCTACAAAGCACTCACTGTATTACGCACATCTATGCAAATCTGACATGAACGGCGATCAGACTGGCAAGCATCAGTTGGAAGCCAAAAAAGAAAAAGAAGATTTTGGCACCCAGCACATGAAGCTATTCATAAAAGGGACTTCAAATAACCATCAGGTCCACATGTGCAGGATTAAGCTGAGAGTCTCCGAATTTCGCCCTGTTTCACATTTAGAAAAAACACTGTTACCTTATACCTAGTCATTAAACAAAACACTTCGAACAGACAACTCCTTTGAGAATGCAACCTCCACCAAACGCGCAACCAGTTCACGTTCACACTCATCAAAAACTAGTTGTAGTGTCCAGGTTTAGTGCAGCTGGTGAATACGATGCTACTGGCATCATATGACACGCTGAAACCGCCGTCGCGGAAAAGCTTTCAATGTAGAACCGCGGTGGGGCCGTGGTAGAACGCAGTTGGTGCCCTATCAGGTTATGCGTACAACCGAAACCGCATGTATTCCTGCAAAGGAAAAAAAATGGGGCCGTTATTTTCTACAAAGCTGTTCTACAACTGTGCTTTGAGGAACGAAATTTGAAATGCATCTCTGTCATAGACTGCGCCCTTTACAGGAAGTGTTCATAATATCCTGCAACTTGCAATAGATAAACACCCAAAATGAATTTTCCTCGAGTGCCTGGTTCTTCTGCACTGCTGCCTGCACCATATATATATATATATATATATATATATATATATATATATATATATATATATATATATATATATAAAAGGAAGCAACAAACTATGAAGCCTAGGAAAGCATAGGAGAAGTTATTGGGGTTCTTCATTGTAGTATTATCTTGTGAAGTAAGTATAAAGGAATTTTAGTGGACGAAAAGACAAACCTGCCTTCTGTGGGAACCGAACCCACGACCTTGGGATAAGGCGTCCGATGCTCTACCGCTGAGCTACGAAGGCGGTCGTCCCCCCCGTCCCTTCTATCGGGTATATGTGCACATACAATCTAACACTCCCAGGATTGTATGTAGTACATATAGCTATGTACATACATATATACGAAGCTCAGCGAGCTCCGCCAAAGCTTGGACGCTCGTGCTAGATGCCCAGCGACGAAAAGGAAGAGAAGAAAGAAGTCAGGATACAACAGCCGGCCTGCGGCAAAGGCGCTGTGTCTATGTCTCTCTCATTTACAATATACAGTGGTGTTCGGGCCGTCTCCGCAGGAAGCTTGATGCATCTGCTGATGCTACCACCGCCGAATAGTATGTGACTCGTGAACGTTAAACTGCACATTACTGATTCGTAGTTTATTTTGGACGCATTCCCATACGCAGCATGTAGAAATCGAGTGACACACATGCTTCACACTTAGACGGTGGGAATATTCTTCGAGGCGTGCTTACGTGCTAACTGCGCACTCGGTATGAAAGGGTCCCTGCAACACTTTTTGAACACACTGAGCAAACGGTGCCAATCAGTCGTTGAGGCTTCTGTGAACGTGTGAGCCAAATGTTATTGTGCTGCAAGCAGCAGTGGATTTGCAGTTTCATTTTAAATACATCATGTAATCGCCTGCTAATTTTCAACAAGTGACATCACTAGGAGCACCGACCCACGACTTGCCTGCTCTTCTTTCAACAAGTAACGTCACTGGCGCCAACGATTAGGTCCCTTCGCTCACCTCGGTCTTTTTAAAGACAGGCACTCAGATTGCCTTTATTTCTTTAATGCAAAATGAACAAATATATAATTCCAGACTACGTTTCGGTGACCGTAAGTCTCTGCCTCGAGCAAAGTAGTCCACGGCCTAGTGACATTTGTTGGAACGAAGAGCAATGTGAATTACAGCTGTGTTTGAAACCAAATAAAAAATTCCCTGGTGCACGCAGCTCAATTATATTTGGCTCACACGTTCACAATAACCTCCACGACTGTTAGGCATCGTTTGCCATCGAGATTACAAATGTTGCAGGGCTCCTTTAGTAAATGGGACCTTCAAGGTCGCGCGATCGACGGGCACAGTGACTGCGCACCACAGCTGTGCATAGCATCAACAAATTTTCGCTGTGGCTTCGAGTTCGCCTGCACAAACGGCCTTCCATGAGGTAATAGTGAAGTTAGTACAATGCAACGAAATATGGCTCATTTGGGATAGCGAGTATGCCGCGGGGTAGGAGGAAAATGTCAAACGTTCCGCAGAAAACTGTTGAATGGCACCGTGGCTTTGATTTGACGATATAGGTATAGGCATGCACCGCTAGATCCCGGCACCGGACAAGCTGGCGGCGCCCGTAATATATAATAAAAATAAACAAAATACGCCCAAACGTTCATGTATAGGTCGTCGTAACACGCCGCTCACCCATAGCCCGACGTATTAATTTAGTTCGTTGTTCGTCCCCTTATCATCTCTGTCCTGCGCTATCAGCCCAGCAACCTGGTTCAAGTCTTCACTCCCCAGTCCGTACCACGTGAAACACTGGACAGCTTATAACGAAAGGGAAGGGGTCAAGGGCTCGTTCTTTATTTGTTAAAAACAACTTAATGAGCAAACAGACAATTCATTGTATGTTTGCTCATTAAGTTGGAGAGCTTATGGCATACCAAAAATCTACTGTGCACAACAGCGTCCCTGTAACAATACTGTGGAACCAGATAACAGGTCGTGTAATTGTTATGGTATTTGCGGTCTGCAAGAATGACGAACCCCAAAATGCAGAAAACCGCAACAACGTGGACAATGAGAAATAATAATGACGAACATTCGCAAAAGAGTCACATGCCTCTGACAAAGTTTAAATATGACCGAGAACGAGCACAACGACACTCATGCTCATATGAATGCTGAGCTCCGAGAAGTCATTCCACCACCATAAGACGTCATGATTGCCTGCGGCAGTTCTGCTGGCATGCCACAAGAAACAGTGCGCGATTTTCCCATCCACATCACATGCACGTAAATTTCGCAGCCCTGAACTGAAATCTCACGACTGCAATGCCACAGTGAAAGAACGCGCAGCAAGGGTTGCCCTACAACGCGTGATATCACTTGCATGTATTCGTCTGTGTAAGACACGAGTAAATTACTACTATCCCACATTGTTGTACAGGCGCTGCACTCGCTACCCGTAACGACCAAATTACAGGAAGGTGGGAACGAATCCAATGCACTCCTTACTCACTAATCAGGCTGACCACGCACATAGACCTAAGAAAGTTTCAGAATGCATTCATACAGGGTGATCTGAATAATAAAACAACAGTTGCGTTGCTTTGCGTTTAATGCGTCAACTGTCTTAGAGCTTACATAGCATTAATCCTCCTTGTATCTGTCACAGACCGATTTGCCCTATCCGCGGAACACATGAGTGATCTCACAGGCATCATGATAAGCCATTCAAATGTGGTACTTACATTTATTTTCGGCGAGACGTAGTTATTGGTGTTACGGGATCCAGTCACAGAAGCGCCGGGATTGAACCAGGGTTAACGTAAGGAGGAAAGTAGAAAGAACATAATGCCACCACACAAACACACGCAGCAGTTGCAGCACGGTAACGGAATTTTCGCCAGAAACGAAGGATGAGCCGGCCGCCAACAACTCCACCTCCAACCACGCAAACGAGCTTGCCTTTGCTTGCGTCTCCGCGTGTTTGCGCCAGCCTGCGCCCTCTCGCCTCATCCCCCTGCCGACCGGCGAGAAGGAGCCGGACATTCTGGCGCCTCCCTCCCGGCCCCATTGCAGCTGGCGACATCTCGGCGCCCCGTGCATTGCGCCGACGCCCGCCAACGCTTTGAGCCATGCCCTGCATTTTTATCTCCGGTGGGGAGGGTGGGGGGGGGGCGGTATTCTCCCACGTCTGCTTACCGTCTTGCTTAAGACGTTTCGAAGACGGATTCATTGTCCCTCTGATGTCGCTCCCGCTTAGTTCGCGTGGCTGACGTCTTTGAGACGTCAGCCACGCGAACCAAGACGTTAATCCCCCAATAAGACGTCTTTTTGGTCTTGTGTGCTAGCTGGGCAACGACTCTACAATCGGTCGCTTACGGCACAGATGCTACTGGAGCACGTCCCCATCCAGCCACAAGGTAGTGAAAGCACTGTTTTGCTTCTTGAAGATTAGGCGCCTGTGTGAACGCCTTTGACCACGTCAACGCATTCTGCCATCCCCGACCACCTTTTAGGGGCGAAGCTCCTTAAGGTGTGGGTCGTTCCCTCCTCCGTATGTATGTAGCCACCTCTAGTTTAGTTTATGAATGGCTCAATAGATCGCATTGTGTGTCCCTGCCTTTCTGTTTTCTTCCTCCTCGTAGTGCAGTTGGGTACTTCGGCACAAAATTTACTTATGGAGGAAGCTGCACAGCTCTTTGGTGAACATGTAGTACATAATGTATTACGATGAGGGTAGTGCCTTCTGTTGTGCATTTTTTTTCTGCATTGTTTGTTTCATATTCCTTGCATTTTTTTTTAGCTTTTGTCCTTTTTCGTATCATTTTGTTGTCGTCCCTGGAATGATACCGACTAGGAGCTTGACACTACTCAGGAAATAAAAAAAATGTTAAAGGTGACCAACAAAGTTAACCTGAACACTACCGCTTCCTTCATTGAGATCTGGGGTTTTAAGTCTCAAAACCAGATGTGATTGTGAGAGACGCAGTAGTGGAGGACGCCGGTAATTTTGACCACCTGGGTTTCTGAAAGTGCGCTTACATCGCACAGTACACGAGCCTCAACGTTTCGCCTCCAGCGAAATGCAACCGCGTAGGCCGGGATTCGATCCCGCGACCCTCGGATCAGCAGACGAGTGCCATAGCCACTAGACTGCCGTGGCAGGAGCCCAATAATGTAATTTAAGGTTGAGTTTCTTAGCGAGGATGGCAGTGTTTGCATTTACGATTCTGCAGCTAAGCTTTGAAAAAACCAAAGGTAAACCCACCAACTTGCTTTCAGCTGTTGGTATACATAGTAGACTAACTAAAGCATGTCAATACTATTGCCAGCTTTTTTATACCTGTTATTAACTCTTGTCCCGTGTCAACTTTCATTCTGGTGCAGAGGAACGAAAAGCAGCTCACAAGCACCATTCTCTCCGAAAAACGTGAGCTCCTGCAACCAGAAGCTGCCGATAAAGACGTCCACTTGGATGCGACTCCTCCCGATGAGCAAGCGCCTTCCTTGTGAACTCTTGGTCTTTCTTATGCGCAACTGCACCGAATTTTCTTTCGTGGTTCGAGTGTTACATTTTTTTATTAAGGATTTAGTGCCTGGTGTGTAGGAGCGCGATATACATGACCGAAATTCACGTGAAAAAGCTGTGCTCTCTTTACATTTGCACATTGGGCACAAAACTGCCCGATGACTGCACTGTAATGATTCACACACGTTTGTGCATGCGGGTGAATCTACAATTATGCCAGGCTCCTTTAACGTGACATTATTCGAATAATTTATTTTAGTGCTTCCATTGTCGTGCAAGAGCGTGGCAAAGGCTTTTATTCTTCTTTTATACTTGATTTTTTAAGCTGGACTAGTTCTGTGCCTTGCAGCTATGCCATGAAATAACATTGTGGGCGATATAGCTTTAGTGAAGAGGCTGTTGTCGTACGATATGCGCACCGAGAAACACAGCTACATTTTGTAGCAATAAGTTCCACTGATGTGGCAACAAATAGCTTCATTATATCTGGCAAACCATTCTCAGCATATATTTGCAACACGTTTAATGCACCTACGCCTTCCATTTAATGTGGTAAATGACGATTGGTTTTATCTGCATACTTGTATCGAGGTTGGACATTTATAGAATGTGGATACCGCTGTTCACAAGACTCTATATGCTGTAACAAAAGTTCAGCAATACACATAGCAGAAACCATCAAAGCACTGGGCAAGTTCTTGCTTCGGTAAAATTGAAATGATTGAGAACGCCACCACGTAAATTACCAAAACGTAGCTGACTCCAATAGAATGTGTACGTGGCAGGCACCGAACGAACTTATTTATGCATAAATCTTCGCCACACCATCTGGCTTTTTATAGTCACACACATTCAATACATGGGCTTTGGAAACTATGCTGATAACACTGCAAACATGATGCTCGATATTTTCATGGAAGCTTTCCTTTTGATATTTGTTGATTCAACTGACTTCTGGTTATCTGGCTCATCTACAGATCGTGCTTTGTAAAAAAATTTACCTACGTATTTCGCATATTTTTTCATCTTCTACGGAATTTTTAATTGTGGCCGAATGAGTTTCTAAGGCGATACTGTGAAAGGGTCTCGCAATTTTCGTTCAAGATCTTTAGTGTGTCACTGCGAGAAGGAAAGGTGCCAAGGGACTGGCTGATTGATGGCCAGAGTTGTGCCTGTAATTAAATCTGGAGACAAACTCAATGTAGCTAATTACCGCCCGATGTCTATCACATGCACCACGTGTAAAATATTAGAGCACATAATTTCTAAACAATTACTGCAGTATATTGAAGATTACAAACTCTTCTACAGGAATAAACATGGCTTTCGCAAACGCCTTTCAACTGTCACCCATCTTTTCGAAACAATACACACATTCGTAACTGCACTCAACACTAGAGAGCAAATAGATATGATCGCGATAGATTTGTCAAAGCATTTGACACCATTTGTCATGCAAAACTTATGAGAAAAATGCGTGAGCTTGGTGTTGTTGTGGAGATTATCAAATGAGTCTCTACCTATTTGCATAAGAGAGCAATTTGTAGAAATTTCCGGAGCACTGTCGCACACATTGCTTGTTACGTCTGGAGTGCCACAGGGATCGGTCTTGGGTCCGATTTTATTCCTGTTGTATATCAATGACATTGCAAAAGCTGTTGATTCTTCCGTTGAAGTGATACTGTTCGCGGATGATGGTGTGTTATTTACTTGTGTAAAAAGCACTGCTGATCAGATCTTGCTCAGTGACGCTTTGTGTGCTGTTGACGAGTGGTGTATGAAATTTGATGTGAAAATTAATTTCGACAAGTCTACATGCATGACGGTATAAAGGAAACGTCATCGACAAGTCTACATGCATGACGGTATAAAGGAAACGCCATTGACGTTTACGTATAAAATAAAAATACGGAGATTAAGCGATCCAGTCAGGTAAAATATCTCTGTGTAACAATCACCTCGAATCTAACCTGCTACAAGCATATTGAAAATATTTGTGGCTCGGCTGAACGTAAGCTGGGTCTTCTGCGGAGAAAGTCAAGAGATGCTCTACCCGGGACGAAGCTGATGGCTTACAAAACACTAGTACGCCCAACCCTAGAATATGGCGGTATTATCTGGGATCCGCACAGTCAAAAGCTTGTTGATGAGCTAGAAAGGATCCAGCGAATGGCAGGCAGGTTTAATTATTCGGGCTATCAGAGGAAACAATCAGTGACCGTGTTGCTTCTCAGGGCTAACCTTCAGAAGCTGTCTACGCGCAGACAAATCGCACGTTTGAAGTTTGTATACCAACTCTATAGCAGGACATTAAGCGTACATCCAAGTTTGTACTTGTACCCTCCAGCCCGAGTGTCACCGCGTATCATTCATCCGTATGCTATTTCACCTTATGCCACGAGAATTGACTTGTTGAAGTTCTTTCTTGCCTCGTACAATTATTGATTGGAACAAGATTGATTCCAGTGTATTTGTTGATTGCGGGTCAGCTGGAATCGTTCAGAATCGTCTGGAATTGATGTTAACATAATATTGTATTAATATTGCATATTGTGTTTTCCCACCCCTGTAACAGCCCGCTAGGGCTTACAGTATAGAAAATAAAAAATAAATAAAAAATAATTCTTGGCGTGAATGTTATGACCATGAGCGGCGTTATGAAGTAATGTTGCAGCTTCATATGTTTACATGCACAATAAATGCTTTCTTTTGTTGTCTTTTATGCTGAAGAAAATGTTACTGTCACAATATCCAGAGGGACTTCCATTGCCTGTGTATATCCTATATTGTCCGTGCAGATGCACAGGAGGAAACGTAACACATTTGCGCATACCGAGTGCGCGCTATGAACTGTCCAACATTTTGGGGTGCCTGGTTCGTCTCAAGTTATTGGAGCTGACCCAGAGACTCGGCAGTCTGACACATGGGATGTCATGTGGAAATCATATGTTCAAACTCTGCGTCTTTCATGGCAAAGGACCACAGGTTCGCGATGCATCTTAAATGGAGCTCTGGTTTCGCTTGTACGGTTCGCGAATGCCTGCTGTTGCAGCATTCAGCACCTGCTGTGACCACCTGTAGCCACTACTGCAACGAAGGGTTGCTGATGGTCGACGTTAGCATTGTGATGGTGGCAGCACTAGGCGTCGGCATGAGTGCAAGTCAGAAGATGTCATGCCGGCTCAAGAGCCAAGCACACCTTGCAAGTCGCAAAGCCTATAACTCAGAATGGAACTGACAGCTTTAAACGTTAGTCAACGGTTCTAAAGCAGCAGGCACGTAACATGGAGAGACTTCGCATGCTTAAGGAATGGAGACAGCCTCAATTGGATTTGTACGCTAAGAGACGAGGCGGGTGTTTTGTTGTCTCCGCCAGTATGGAGCAGATGGTTAGAGTGGTGGCGGATTTCTAGATAGATTTATGCAGCAGCGAAAACATTCTGGACAGCAATGGAAGACTCGGTAGTACAATGGCATCAGAAGTGCCACCACTAGCAACAGAGGAAGTATTCATAAGGAATGCAAAGGAGCAAGGTAGCTGTTGTGGACCAGGTAATGGCACGTCTGTTGAAGGATGGAGGGCTTGTCAGTTGTCTGCAAGGTATTTACAAAGGCATCTGCCAGTAGAATTGAGACGACTTAAGATTTCGTTAAGGCAAAGGGCCAAGCAGCGCTTTATAATGGGAATCCCGCAATAGACCACATTCGCCGCAGTTTGCTACCAAAAATTTGTGATACTGCAACTGTTCAACAGCCTATGCAATCGTGTGTAGAACATGGATTTGCCTAGTCTCCGTGCTCGTGGCACCAAACCTTCTGCTGGATTTGCTTGCTTTTTCTTAGCTTCAGTGGCGCAAGTGACACTACTGCACTATGCATTATGCAAAAAGGTAGCGGCTGTAGCGAAAGCAATGAATTGTCATACTTATTAACGTCTTTTTGCAAAGGGGAGGCGCCGTGCTATCGGTCTCAATCTTGTCCTCGTTTTCGGCCGCACAAGTTACTTGCGGTGCTGTTTGGCCCAACTTGGAAATATTTCGGTTGCCTTTTGAAAACCGTACCAATGCAGTCTTGCTGCTTCTTCTCCCTCCCCCCTTTTTTGTATTAAACGTGACAAACTCTAAGCACGGGGCCGCATTCACCGGTAACATGCATTCCTTACGACGAGGCTGTTCGACGAGGCGTTGTAGAAGGCACGGAGTTCTTTTTCTCTCGCGATACGGCATGTGCGGTAGCATTTCCATCATGACAGTTTTACCAAAGCACTCGCCAAGACACACAAATCTTATTTATACCGACAAATACGCGTCTTAGAAGCAGTCACAATTTTTTTAGCGGGACTATTTCTTTAGTCGCGGAGGCAATTGGCTGCTGCGCTTCGGTCATCTGGGCGGGGCCTCTCCTGTCTTCTAAAGTTGTACCCGACTATACAGAAATGTGCGGAATATAACGGACCCCTATAAATGTATTGTCACGTGGTCGAGACACACACAGCACTCGAGACGAAGCACGCAGGACTCAAGGGATGTCAGGCGAACTGTTTATTGGGCGAACTTGTGCCCAGCAAAACAAAGCCAATGACAATGCACCGCAATAGCGTCGTGGACAGTCGTCGGTCGACGGAAAGACAGAAGCGGCGCAGTGCGTCGGCTTTTATACACATGGCTTAACCCGTTCTCGCATTATCTCTTGAATTCCAGAAGTTACTCAAGCGTGCGCGTCAGCCTCAAAAGTTTCAGGAATTGTCGACACGGTTCCCGAAATGACATGCAAGATAAACGCGGCTTGCGTTGGCATAACGAAGTGATCACTGCGCTCGCCGCAAACAAAGCAAGCGCGCGGTTCACAGGAAGGTGATAACGGCGTTCACGAAAACAACCGCACGTGTCAATCTATGGCCTAATAGATTGCAAGAAAGCTTTTGGCTCTGGTGAAATTTCTGCAGTCGTGAAGGCATTACGAAAACTGGCCTTACGCAAAAATACTCAGATTCCTGCTGTGGCTCCACAGCTATCAGTTTTACGTTAGAGCTATGCAATCACAGAGGGGCGCAAGACAGGGTGATAAGATCTCCCCAGTGGCAATCACCGAATTTATACAGGACGTTGTTTTTGAAGTCCCTGATATGGTGAATGCGTGCTGGGGTGCTACCGCGTAGCGATTCCTTTTTTCGTTCCAATGCCTTTCGGCGTTACGTCACTGCTGTCGTCATCGGTGGGCGGCGACGCTTGACGTATTTCAAATTGCCCAATCGTAAGCGGCCGCTTTTTCTCCTTTTTCGCCGCCGTTCGCGGGCTTGCATAGTAATTATGTTTGGTAAGGAAGTAGTTAATAAAATTGCGGTTGCGCGCTTATTAGATGAAAATGGCTTAGTAGCATTAAAACGCAAAAGCGAAGGAAATATGAGGCAAACAAAACGCAAACACACGTGTATTTCTAGTCGTAGCCACATTTGCGCCGGCCCCGCCACGGTGGTCTAGTAGCTATGGCACTCGGCTGCAGATCCGAAGGTCGCGGGATCGAATCCCGGCCGCGGCGGCTGCATTTCGATGGAGGCGAAATGTCGAGGCCCGTGTGCTGTGCGATGTCAGTGCACGTTAAAGAACCCCAGGTGGTCGAAATTTCCGGAGACCTCCACTACGGCGTCTCTCATAATCAGAACTGGTTTTGGGACGTTAAACCCCACAAATCAATCAATCAATCACATTTGCGCCGTACGTGAATCCAAGCCATATCGCTGAGCGCGAACAAAATGGCAACCGTTGTGGCATACAGCTGACTGTGTTTTCATCGGTTATTCGTCCGGATCAGCTGCAACATTGTCGCAGAAGCGTAGTACATTCGCCTGAGGGGAAATTCTACACTCCACATTTTTCCAGGAGTGACGGAACACTGAATTGAGGTGAGCGGAAAGTGTTACTGCCGTGGTCTGTTGCCGCTACGTGCATTGTTTGATGTGCGCGCTTTGTTTTCCTGCAACAGGAAGCTGTTCGGAAGACAACTCGTCATATTATCGGACAGTAAAGTGGAACATCGTGAACTGGCCGTGATCGAGAACTCGCAAGGTAGCGAGCGCCGTTTGACGGGGCACGCCCACGGCACAGCGTAATTTCATGAAATCTGTGATCAGCTGCAGTCCGTTGCGCTAGCTACCAGCCACTGTCGTCGTCGATCCGAGAAAGCTGCTGCTGCATTCGCAAAAGTAAGCACATGCACTACATTACCTTGTTTAAATGAAAGAAATTGCGAAGCACGAAAATAAAGCAAAATGAGAGCACGAAAATAAAGTGTGCTGGCGTGTATGCCATAAGATCTTAACATCAATTTTTTAGCACTGCTTAACTAACGTGTTGTCATGTTCAGTGATGTGTTTTATGCTCCTCACAGACGTGCGAACGTATGAAATGGTGGCTCGTGTTCATTTCTGTAAAAAATACAACTCGGAATATACAAATGGTGCCATTTCTCTTTTTTTATATATAAGTCCTGCACAATAACGGGCGCTATTTCTCGAGTTCTTTGGGAAGTAATGGTTGTCACGTGTATCTGCTATGCTCATGATATGCAGCTTGCCTAGTAGGATATTTGCCTTCTTCGCACCCATGTGCGATTTACTCATTTAACTATTGTCTACCTTGTGAAATCGGAACTTAGTTGTTTTGTTTAAAGCTGTGAACGTCAAGAAAGGAAACAGCCAGAGCTTCGATGTTGAGCTTTCCACGTGAAGTGTTCGCATTTGCTTTGCACGCATGGCTTTTGTTTGTGCCCTGTGCAATACCAAATTAGCATAGACCCCCCTTCCAGCATTGCTCGCTAAAGTCGGTCAGTACGTGTATAAGTGCAGATACATAGACATACAGTTGCTTACTCATTTTCACATAACCTCTGTATATGAAAACAAGATGTGAATGTTCTGAAAAATGCAAGTGTATATGTTGGCTAAAGGTAGGCATGCTTTTATTTCTGTATGTTAGTGTGCATGTAAATTTGTGGTGCTTCAGTACAGACTCACATAGCATTTGTGCAGGAGCTTACAGTTCTGTAAATTGAGATCAAAACACTAATGCCTGAGGCCTCGTTAGCATCGCCTTCCACATAAATTGATTTTGATCTTTTTTTCAACCAGCACAAGGAATTCGAGAAGCCGATCCAGCAGTAGCTGGGCACACAGCGCCTGGTGCAGGAGTTCAGGGTGCCAGATGACATCGAGTGCCTGCTGCAGCAGCTTGTCTATGCCCTCACCAAGTTTACTGCCCCAGCTCAACCCCACTCCCCCTCCTTGACCTGCCTCATTAGAGTATGCATGCATAAGAGCGAAAATTTTCATTATGATACTCTCTTTTTTTCTTAAGCTACTTCATGTACTGGTGATTGTTTGAAGTGTGAGTATCTGCAACTTATGACAGGAAGTGCTTTTGACAGTGTTTAAGTGAAGCATTAATTCACTGTTTCAATTATACCACAATAGTAGGAGTGCCCAAAACACTAGGCTGTGCCAAAAGCTCACTGTGGAAGCGTAAACTTCCAAGCATCCCATCACTGTCATTTAACATAAGACACGACGGCACACTGCAAATCTGCATGTTCATTGTAAGAAAGCTGTAGGTTGTGATAACTTCAGGTTATGTTGTCGCGACTCACATGCACAAGAATCATTTTACAAAAGAAAACTAGCTGAGAAAAATTTCTTGCCTATGCACCTGTCTCTGTGGTGTAGTTGCCTGTATTTAGTCTTTCATATATTTTTTTTACTCCTGTATCTTTCTACTTTGATTTATATGTTTAGGTTTATGCTAAAAGTTCTTTGTTGAACTACGGACAATTTCTTGTTCCTTTCTACCATTTTATGTTTATAGGATTCATACAATAATATATTGATTTACAACATAACACTCATGTGCATGTAGGTCCATATTTCTCACAAGATTAGCAGAACACTTTGTTAGACTAATTGGTTTGCAATCATTTTTGTGGCACTGAAAAATACAAACCACAAGAGAGTATCAGTGACCTGTCTCATGTGTGGCGCTCATCCCTTGTACTCTCTTGTGGTTTGTGTATTTTGATGCCAAAAAGCAAGAGATGTTCTTGTAGTTTATGAATTCAATGCGAACTGTGATTACTTATTTTTTGATCCTGTTTGAAGGTATTTTGTATGCTGCAAGGTTCTCTTAGGTGCAGTATTTTCCTTTCTGGTTTACTTGTACAATCACTGCGCAGTTCAATACGTGGATGCATACTTACTTTTGCTTGTAAGCAATCCTTTTTTTTTTATGCTATGCAGCTTATCAGAGGTTTCGTGGTGTTACCTGCGATATCTTCTGATGCATACATCCACAATTTTTCATCAGAGTGGAAGGTCATGGCAATGTGATGCCTGTGCACTGCAGAAATTACACACGCTTAGAGCACACCTTGTGTCGCGTAGGCAATGTGGTGCTTGATTTTAAACATATTCATCATTTCAATTCTTTCGATGCTGTGTTTCATAAAAAAGCAAGTAGCTGCTTCCTTTGTATGCTGTCAATTAATAGCTGAGTGTTTCATAACCTCCTACACCACACATTATGGAGCTGGTTAGTTGCTGAGAATTAATGGAAAATTGTGCAGCATTGCAAGCAAAGAAATCTCACTGTATTGGTCTACAACTGTAGTAGTCTACACAGTAATTATATTACTGTATGAACATTTGCAGGAATGTTTTACTTACACAAAAACAAGAACTGTAGATGTATGCTGGAAGGAAGCACAATGATGTTAACTTCGAGCAGATTTATTTACTTGTCATTTCTACATTTATGTTGCAGACTTGCTTTGTTAACATTGAACTTGACACACGTTAGTCCTATTTGCTTTTGCGTTTACAGTCCTATTTTCTATTTGCGTTTCTCACAGCATGGTGCAGTTCCCCCCGCCTCCCCCCTATTTTCATTCGCAGGGCATGTGAGGACAGGAAAAAATTATGGGTGCTAAATAATGAGTGCAGTTGCAAATGTTTACGTTAGAGGTAGCTTGGCCTGTACACATTTCCACCGGCAGTGGTAACTTGTACAGCACAGAAATAAAATTTTGGAATATCCTGGTTATTGACTACCACTTTTTTTTTGCAAATGCAGGTGGTTTTGCTAATGATTAATCAGCCTTTCTATTCTTCGTAATGTAATCGCACTTCAAAGGTAGCCAGCACAGTATTTGGCATGCCGGGTAATGAATTTCGGTGGCATGTTCACCCTCTGAAGCGAATAGCGTGATGGTTATGTGGAAGAGTGGTGGGGAAAGCGGAGGCGCAGTCAATGAGACTCTTGGTGGAGCACAAGGTGTTGTGCTAGTTGCACTTTTCTGCAGCTGGTGGCTTGCAAGCTTCCGTTGGAAGCTATGAGATGAGCAGGAAGCTATGCAAAACATTATCCTGTCTTACCAAACCTAAAAATCGCGGCCACAACAGTATGTTTGCCATCTGTGTAACAACAGCTTGAGCGTGAACTTCATTCCCAGACAAATGAGAGTTTGAAAAAAAAAAAAAGAAACGTAAAAACAGTTGCAACTGCACAGAAGATACTGGACAATTTGCATGCAAATGATGACAGCTGCAACAAGCACTGAAGGGGCTTTCATATTGTGTTGCTGTGCGTTACACACTGCATTGAAGCACACTGTTTCATGCGTCACGTGCAACGCTCTCAAAGTTGGTGCTCTTTGTGCTGTGTACTTCCACCCACAACCAAAAAGTAGTACATTGATTGAATAGATCGAGAAACAACAAATGCTTTGCTGGCAGCCATCAGCATCACAAAAAACCTTGCATTGTTGGTGAAAAAAATCAAAATACATTTTGTATTTCATGCTAGATGTTCGTTTGTCGAAGCACTATACGACTGCTTTTTTTTAGTGGACTGCATGCATAGCCTTCCAAGCGTTCCACCTTATGTAGTGGAATATACCATAAAAAAAACTGGAAATTCAAGAAGAATCCTCTCCATTCTAGTGCAAATCATGCAACAAAAAGCCACATTTGTGCTGTACTCTAATGCAAAGTGCTCATTAAATACCGTATTGTTTCACATCGAACATTCTAGAGGTGGCTTTATACATCTTTAACGACAGCATGAAAACACACTAAATGTTGCATGGTTGTGACCACGCTCCAGTATGCAGCATGTATTCTGTAATTTAGTCTTGTGGTGGAATTACTTGAACAAGGTAAGTTTCATTTTTGTCAAACGTCTAGTAGCACATTTGAACAACGTGGTGTATAGTCAGCAGAAATGATATGAATTGATTCTTCGATGCCAGTAAAATGGCCACAATATTGCAGCTATGCTTTGTTGTGCTTAACGATGTCACAGTTGTTGCACTTTTATCTATACTCTCCTCAAATAATGTGCATGCAGTGCCACACTTTGCAACAACGGTGTCCCACACTGTACAGTGTTCTCATATAAATACAGTGATCTCGATCCTCTGCTTTGCGGCAAGCCCTGCGGGACTCTACTCCTGGCTGTTGCTGCTGATATCACCTACGTCCAACTTGAGAAAGCCCTCATTAAGTCTAAGCTTCCACAATGTAGCACACGCTGCAGTGAATATTGGCAGCGATGTCTGGCTCATGGAGTGCTTAGAAAGATGGTCTGTGGCGAATTTCGCTTGTGCATTGTGTATAAGGGGATGGCCAGGGATCGGGCTCAGAAGCCATGGCTGCAGTGGGTATCCAGTCACCTGCATGAAAATATAATCAGTACCATAGTCAGCTGGCAGCATTTTTTTTCGAGGGGACACACACATGCACACACACACACACACACACCTGGAATATATATGCACAGGCATTTGTTTGTGAAAGTGAAAAATATACACATTAGAATTCGAACAATTTCGGGGGCGGGTTGTCCATGGACCCCTCTCCTACTTATTCTTATGGGAGTAGTGCACCAAGCTGTGTGCCATCGCTTTACAGGAAAGTTAGTACCACAAGGAATAATGCTACTTCACTGCAAAAGCTGCGCTGAACCTGCCTTAATGATGTGATCTATATATTTACTTGTCCCATCAATTTAGTAGCAACCTGCATTAAAAAAAATCCAGTGACTGCACTGACGGGGGCTGCTTATTCATCTTAGAGCAGGCATGTAATAGTGCACTCAAAATTTTGTTAAAAGCACTGTTGCACAAGGTATGATGTGCAATTTGCCACTACAGTCATAACTTCTCTCATTTAAGGAGGCATTCGCCTAGCTCTACAGTGCGCCCCGACGTCGTAGCCGAATTCCGGTCGTATGCAGTCCACAGCGAGAGTGCGCACATCCGAATCGTAGATATAGGAAAATGTGCGCGGTGACAACGCATTGTTAGCAAATGCAATAAACCGGCCAACCGTCATATCTCACACGATCACCTTCAATCGCCGTCAGGTCCGATGGGGATCGCGATGTGCGCATCGCGATCTCTATCGCACTTCGCTCACATCAGCGCCAGACTTGACCAGGATTAGTTTAGGCTATGTAGCAGCGGCAGCGTTGATTACGATCAAGAGATCCAGCCCTGTTTGCCGCGATCAAGAAATCCAGCCCGAGTGTGCTCGTGTGCCACCGGTGTATGAATCTGGTGCAAGCGTACTAAACAAAACAAACAAGGCAAACTACTCACGGACATGGTGTTGAGGCCGTAGAAGTGGTGTCCACACATGAAAGAAGTCTTCCTGTATCCCTTGGGCACACTGACGCCGATGAGAGCGCTGTGCACACATCCGACCACACCGGGAATGACGCCGCGACGAAGAAAGCACTCCTTCACGGCCGCCTTTTTGATCGGTCGTTGTTGCCATGTGGCCCCAGTGGTTCGTGTCCCGCCGGCGTTCACAAAAACAAGCGAAACGCACCAGACGCACTCGCTCACTGTCGCGTGCAACACTCGAATCGTCTCCTCACATCCTATAGAACCTTGTGACAGCTCCCGGTAGCATAAAAACGCGGCGCGCACAACACCTTCCGTACGACCAACCGACCCATCGGTCGCTTCGTTTCGAGTTCCTACGCGACTTCACCGCTCAAGCATAGCACGGACGCAAATGCCGTCGAAATTCATCACCCGGCAGGTCAAGCGCGCCGTCCGATGCCCTCCGTCGACGTAGTCGAGGCTCGCCGGCGCCCGCCGCCACAGCAAAGCCACCGCCATTAAGCCCACCGCCGCCCCGAACCTAGCAGCCGCCGCCATGTTAGATGCTTTTTCCCATTCCTTTCAAAACGCATCGCTCTCCGGCGATTCTAAAAAATGTTCCTTTCGGCCGCGCATAATGAGGGCGTAAACGTCATTTTGACGTCATGGATTCTCGGCCTTCGCTGGCGTCAGAGGCGCGAAATTTGTTTCGACCAATGGCAGGCGGCCAGGATGTGAAGAGGCATGAAAAAATAAATGTAATCGTTAGGCGGTAGGCATCCCGTGATTCTGCGCTCTCGCGGACGTCAGGCGACGTCAGGCGACGTCATGAGGCGCGAAATTTGCTTCGACGAATGGCAGGCGCCTAAAAGCATAAAGTGACGTCAAAAAGCATAGATTTTGGAATGGAATCGTTACGCGGTAGCACCCCTGCAGTATGTATGACCAACCTAACTATTAACATACGCGTAGTTGTCTACACGTCACCATCATAATGAATACATCACATTTCAAATGACACAGCGACATCCTTTGCTGCTTCGAACCTATAGTGTGCCACGAAATAGGAAGTATTATTTCATGTTTTGATATAACTTCCTCTCGGGCTAGTTGGTTCATAATAGTGCATATGCTTACAGGGCGCTAAATTAACATACAGAAGAGAGGGGACACAGAGCGCCACAGCCAACTGATTTATTCAGGACGGAAGAAGGGTGACTATACTAAAGCGCATGCGCAACACGGAGCAACCATGCAACAAAGCAAGTATGCGTATCTTATTTCAAGTGCATTCGAAACAGTTGCATCTCGGCATCAAAGAGCGATATAGAGGTATCACTCACACACCTATCTCCTTTCATTTTTAAGAAGTGGGCTTCCAAAAGTTCCCTAGCTATTTTATTATCACTCCTACCAAGTATGGCAACGCGCCTAAAATGCGGTTCACACGCGCAGGCTCTACAGTGCACGCTAAGGTGCGTACCGTCCGATTTTCTTAAACTGTTAGAGTGCTCCCATAGCCGAACGTTCAGGCACCTGCCTGTTTGGCCCATATATGACCTTCCACAGACTAGAGGAATTTCGTAAACTGCCCCAACTGCACAGCGTCCGACTGTATCAGTGTGCTTCTTCATGCAGCCCTTTGTCTCGGTACTCGTATGGTCCGATGACAGAGCTGCGCAAGTTTGTTGGGGGCTGAAAAGGCAACACGGACGCCGTGTCTGGCAGCCACTTTCTTGAGGTTGTGGCTGATCTTGTACATATAGGGCACTACCACCGGCCGAATAGCATCTGTTCCAGGAGCGTCGGACTTGGAACATAGACCGTTTTTCACCTTCCGGTGAACTGATTGGGCCACGCCTCGGACGACTGACTGTGGGAAACCAGCTTTGAAAAGCCTCTGACTGCTTTTAAGAAGTTTTGAATGAAAGCGCGCTTGACGAATTCGTCTACGAAAGTGCCAAATCGCTCGTGTTCCAACATAGCCGTTCACAGCCGTCCGTTCAGCTGCGCGTATGTCGACAGTGTTTGCGATGGATAAACGACGACCGCGCAGGTGCTTCGGCACGGCGTGTCACCGTATATGTTCATGCACTGGCGAGCCGTTCGAGACGAGAACGCAACGCAGGGTCCATAGCGGCGCACTTTGCACGAGCACTGATCAGGTATGTACATCCGACTTGAAACTGCAGCAACTATCAGAACACGACGGATAGGGCTAGCACAGAGCGTTGGCACAACACCAGCAAAACACTTGCGCGAACGCGGAAGCCTGGCGGAGGCGCGTCTACCGTAAGTGGACAGTCTATAGTAGAGCAAGAATGTGCCTGAGTGGCTTAGCCACTCAGGCACATGAAAGCGCCCTTGACGAATTCGTCTCGTGTACAACGTAAAAGTGAGACTCAATTTTAGGGGCGAAGCTCCTTATGGCGTCACGTGGGCGGTTCTCGGTTGTCGATGCATCCTGCGTAACCAGTAGCGTCTCCCTTAGCATACAATAGATGGCGCTATCCCATAGAGATGCATGCAAACTGCAGTTGGGTGACGATATTCTAGATGGCGCTGTACACAATCTGTGTCATCACCATTTCTCGTCTCATTTCCTAGATTGCGCTGGTCCAATAGAAGTGTAGCCCCTAAAAAAATTCCGAATGTTGTGTCCGAAGCGCGGAATCGAACCAGGGAACCCTCGCTTCCGAACGAGCGGCGCTAGCCACTACGCCACGAAGCGCACATGTACACATGCACCACGATGACACTAAATACCCAACATTAACAAAAGACTGCGCGTTTCTAACGCGTTTGTGCTAGCGCGTTACGGCCTGTGTAAGAAGCTGGTGTAAGACGCTGTGGCCTCTCCGCCTCATACTCTCTCAGCAGTCATGTGATGGCGTCGGCCATCACATGACTGCTATTTTTTTGTCGACATGCACCAGTCGACAGAGATTTCCTAAATGAATGATTCCGAGTGCGTCGACAAGGAATGTCTTTGGAAAAGATCTTCATGTGCCGGAAATGCATTGTACTCCGAAATTGCCGGGATATGTATATATAGCTACGATTATCATTTAGTGAGCCTGTTTGAGAATTGGCTCACGAAAGCAGCCGGTTTGAAAGCCTGCAGTTTCGCAAGAAGGCCTCGGTGATAATGCTTCTTATGTGCATTCCTCCTTCTGTATACGCCTTGAAGCAATACGTAGCATTGCCTGCCATCGGAAACATGCCGCAGTCGCCCGCCTCCTTAAATTGGAATGCTCGCTAGGGAACCTCAAGGGGCCCAAATTATTTCGGGTGACCCGAAACGGTGTGTCTGTCAAAGGTGCGAGGGTTCTACCGTGGATAACACGGCAGTCGCGCAATTCCGTAAATGCGCCTTGCTTTTCTATGGATACAGTTGTTCGGAGTATAGTACTCGCGCCATCTTGATAAGCTTTTAACGTTTCAACGAGAGCAACAATATCAATGTAAAGCTGAAAACTATTTAAAAAAAATAAAAACCATGGACACACACATAGGATTTACTTTTCCCGTGAGGCTCATTCGGACTCACTCTCATCGCAGTTGTATTCAGCCGGACCTGACACTCGCCGTCTGGTCTATAAGTATGGATAGGTCTACCAATACTTCCACTCCGGCGTGAATTGCTGACATAGCCACGGGGCCCGATTCAAATTTGCGCTCAGAACTTATTTTGTAAGTTCTGTCGAAAATTGCAAGTGAGCCTAGAAGCTCCCTTTGTATCATTCTTACCTCGAAATGGCATATCGAACCATGTCGTCGGTGTTCCCCGTTTCTCCGTGACATTTCTCCGGGGAGGAAAATTGGTTTGTAGCACATGGGCTTGTTCTTGCACCCTACTACAAAGTAGCTACTACTTCGTTCTGCTAAACTTTGGGAACATGTGCTGCTCACAAAATGAATGATAATGCAGATATTAAATACAATGGCATTTTTGCCACAAGTGGCTATCAGAGCTGTTGGCCGTATTCATTGCGCAGTGATGCGGTAGTGAAAGCGGTAGTGATAACGATATCCTATGGCGTTTATGTTTAAATGGCCTTCTTGTAATACAGGATGTCTAGGTTTGTCCAACTCATTATTGCCTTTACGCAACCGTATAATTAAGCGGTTTTTCATGGTAGCAGCATCGCAGAATTCATCGTTCATACTTAGTGCAATTTACAACCACACAACCTTTCAG
This sequence comes from Hyalomma asiaticum, assembly GCA_013339685.2. Classification (NCBI taxonomy): domain Eukaryota; kingdom Metazoa; phylum Arthropoda; class Arachnida; order Ixodida; family Ixodidae; genus Hyalomma; species Hyalomma asiaticum. The sequence continues at coordinate 9,918 of JABSTT010002629.1, read as the reverse complement.
TAAGAATGGATAGAAAGGCACCCCTAGTATTTTTAAATGGTAATATCTTACGCACTGAAGTAACGGACAAGTTTCCATTGCGGAGTAGTACGACGGACCAAAAAATGTCTGCGTACAGATACAAATGATCGGAACACTGAGCCGTTCCCTGCCTTCCTTTCTAAACGATGCAAAACGCATGTGTACACACGCGTTGTCATTTATGCTCCTGGAATTTATGAGGTTCCTGCGCTCCCACGTCATAGATAGTGCCGAGTTCCGGATTACTTTTAGTTAACGCGCATGCTGCGAGTACTTATTCAACTACGCACAAGAGAGTACTTATTCAACAAGAGTACTTATTCAACTACGCACAAGAGAATAGCAGACGCTGCTGCAGGCAGCGTCTGCTAGCGGGGATGAGGAGGAGAGGTGCGGATGCCAATGGACAACGGACAAGCCTCCATCCTAAGGGTCCGCCGCGGTGGTGTAGTGGTTACGGCACTCGGCTGCCACCCAAAAAACGCGGGTTCGATCCCGGCCACGGCGGTCGCATTTTCGATGGAGGCGAAAATGCCAGAGGCCCGCGTACTGTGCGTTGTCAGTGCACGTTAAAGTGCACGTTAAAGAACCCCAGGTGGTCTAAATTTCCGGAGACCTCCACTACGGCCTCTCTCTCCTCTCTCTCTTTCACTCCCTTTCCCCTGCCCCTACGGATGCTTAGCCGTGCTCCCGACATGGGCTGCAGAAATTAGCGTCCTTTCCTAACCGAGCCATAATCAATCACCCTAAGGTGCTTCACCCCTAAAAAATTGCTTCAATACATTTCGAGTATCTGGGCTCGGTTTCTTTCCTTGGAAGAAGAAACACACTGAAAGACGCGAAAATACGCCAATGTGCTTGCCGAGATGTCGCGCGGCCTGCCTTCCAGAGCGGCCTCCGCAGGCGCCGGACGCATTACAGTAATGTAGGACGCATCGGCTAAAAGCGCGATCGCGCGACAGGCGGGCGCGCTAGACGCATTTTAAACGTTTACATGCCAAGCATTTCTTAGTGAACTTCGGCGACTTTGAGCGTGTCTGTCTATCTAGCCATCTACGAATTTGTGCTCTCCTGGCCGTTTCGTTAATGGGCTGTATACGAAAACCGGTATGCCACAACATGACTGCATGACAAACGTAAATGACAGGTCATAACATGAAAATAATGACATGTATTTCATGAGCGGCATGATTTGCATGCAACGCGTTTCGTTAATAGAATGTATACCAAAATTGCTATGGCACAACACGACTACATGATGAGCGTAAATGACAGGTCATAACATTACAACCATGACATGCGTGTGATGAGCGGCATGGTTTACATGCCACAGTCTTGGTGCTCTTGCCGCCGTTTCGTTAACTTCATATGTACCAAAACCGGTATAGCGAGACAACAATAGAGATCCACTTTACGTTCCTGGTGGGTGCTTCGCATTTCCTTGATTCCCACTGGACGTGGAATCTGCCATCTTTTTCTGGGGAGCGCTGCTAATGGCATGGCCGAAGCAAGCCCCGTCGGCGCGCGGAGTTACGAAGGCCATGGCCCAGAGAAGCGGGCAGTCCTGCCTCGCTCAAGCACGATGACAGGAGAGCGGCGCTCGCTAATCGTTTCCCAGAGGGAGCGCCGCTTCATTCTCACGACATGCAGCTGTCCCCACAACAAAGAGCACCTCGTAGACAAACGACGCAACGTTTGTACCGGCGGTAATCTGGTGTGATGCTCATTGCCTTCCGCCCTCGGCCAAGCGCCGCTGGTTCGGCGCCTTTGCTTTGGCCCTCCCGGACGGGCCGATGACGGGAGGGAATGATTTCTGCCCCACCAAGTGGTTCAATGCTTTTGTTCCCGTGAGGCATTGGCCTATTGCTGTAGCGCAGAGGAAGCAGCGGTGCAGGAGTATGCGCATCTCGCTGGAGACTACAGCGACGGAAAGTCGGAGAGGGGGAAATCTGGGTTTATTTCTGTGTTTCCTTTTAACAGTAGGTTCAGCCCGTGGGACACGGCCTGTTAACATTCAAACCCACTGGTAATCCTTACTTAAGGACGAGCCGACGGCGCGCCGTCTCTTTTTTCCTTGTGTTTCATTTTGACCAGTAAAAGGAGGGAGAGGACAGAGTGCGCTATGACCAGGCGGAGGTTGAACAGTGAGCCTCTCTACAATATAGGTAGGCTAACGACGGCCTGTGCTCTAACATCTCACACACGTTGTAGAAGAGTGAAACTGTGTCCAATCTCTTGATGTACTTTTTCCAAGTTGTGTTCTGGCAGTGCTATACGTTGTTTCATGTATAAAAGGATTTTCTTCGTTTTGACCTTCATCGCTGCCTGTTCGCACCCATTGCCGTTCATCGGGCGAGACATCACGTCACCGACGACAACAAACCGGGATCGAACTTTACAGGCAATTAAGACTCCTTAATTATTTCAGGCAATAACCCAGTAAGCACACAGCATAGTCACACGTTCGAGTGATAGTGTACATAGAGCCACGCATGAAACATAAACGAGAACACGCACTCACAAACACGCGCAAATAGAATTTCAAGACTTCTACGCATGCATACACTCAAACAGTAACATCGACGCTATTTATGGCCCTACTTTAGGCTGAAGACGTTGTACTTGCGCACAGCCATGATTTCATTTGTGGGGTTTAACGCCCCAAAACCAGCTCTGATTATGAGACGCCGTAGCGGCGGGCTCTGGAAATTTTGACCACATGGGGTTCTTTAACGTGCACTGACATCGCACAGGGCACGGGCCTCAACATTTCGCCTCCATCGAAATGCAGCCGCCGCGGCCGGGATTCTATCGCGCGACCTTCCGATCAGCAGCCGAGTGCCATAACCACTAGACCACCGTGGCGGGGTATTGCGCACAGCCATGCATTTATTTATGTAATCAATCGTTTAGATCCCGATTCTTGCACTTCTCGCGTATACGTATTCCACGACGTAGCACCAATGCTGGTATTCCCACGTAATAAAAAAAATTATTTTTTAATTTTCCATAAGAGTGCCACAATTACAGCCCAACGTACTACTACCAGAATAGGCAGCACGGTTCACTAGCTCGTCTCATACTCAACTAATACCGTTTCAGTAGTAATGATAGCACTCACTACCCATCACGTGTTTGACGGTAGCAAGTCTCAGCGAAGAATGGCGAACCTGACGTAGGGGTAATGATAGAGTTATACCCTTTTACTGCCATTTTTACAAGCCTTAACGCGTGTAACCTGCTACATTTCATGCAACTTTGTTCTGTAATACATTAAAGACCATGTAGTGTACCTTAAAGCAATACAAAAAGACAAAACGACACTTAACGTATGACTAAATCACTCATTCGCATCCCCAAAAACATCACTCTTGCCGCAATTAAGTGATCGGTGAGAGAGGAAACGTGCAAAACGCTAACACATGTGGCGACGCCACCCGGAAGGTCCCTCACCAAGCTGTGGTGCCGTGATAGATTTTCAAGGCGCCTACTAAGATTCAAAAGCGGAAGAAATGAAATGCAATGCGTTCGTATGTGGCCAGAGATTTAACACGCCGAGTTCCGTAAAATTCCATTCAGCCCATCTGGCCAAACTGGGAAAAATTATTTTGCAAACCATGACTTTATGCTTATGTAGAGGTGTCAAGGTTTTGGTGAGAGAGTAAAATAAATCGAAGTTTGACCTCCATTTTCTCTTGTAATATTCAACCTCGCATGGGGAAATAAGCGACAGTAGAATTCTTAAAGAACAATCTATCCATATAAATTGACTTCCTGTTTCATTTTACGGTCCCTTCAAGTGGCCCTAAGTATAAAAACTAATAGCAAATTCTGCTGTGCAAGACTCCTCGGCATCGGCTACGTAGAACAAATTGTGCCGATGTTGCAGTTGGCCAATGGCGGCACGGTATCGTTGCGATCATAGAGATTACACGTGTTCGGACAGAGCAGGAATGCTGTTCAGCAAATGGAAGCCCTGCGGCAAGCTTCTTGGGGAAAAATAACGGCGCTGTCTTAGTTCTCGTAGTCGCATCCGTCCAAGAATGGGGACACCTTGGCGTACAAGCACTTCTGCTCCCAGCCGGTCCTGGACAAAAAGAGAAGATGACAGAGATGAGGAACATTTCAGAGCTTTTTTCCGAAGGTACAATAAAACGTGGTTTCTCTGTTTCAAAAGACATGTCCATTCATGCAAAAAGGGAAAGTCGATCCTTACACTTATGTGTGAAAATATGCAGGTTTTCGAAGGAGCACTAGAGAAGCGTAGACATCTGAAAAATGTGCGCTTTGTGCTTGGTGGCTGCTAAATCAGCATACGGCCAAAAAAAAAAAAGCAGTTTCGCCAGAAGGGCGAAGCAATGAATGCGACAGCAATGCATGACATAATATACGATGTAAGACTAACAGCTTTAGGGGCAACCTGAATTGTAGTGAACGTTGGCTTATTATGTAATGTTCAAGGTGCTTAAAGTACCATTTGAGGGTCGAGCGGTAGAAACAACGGACCAGCAGAGCTGCGAGCTAAGTCATGTTGTTTTGATGTCTTCTGGTGCATGCTTCACACCACGCGACGTCGCTAAGCAGCGTGCACTTAGCACCATCAAGAAACAAGACCGCCGTGTTCCCATTCCACTCCCAAGGACCAACGCTGCAAGACAACTTCGCACTCTTGCGCGAACGATGTCCTTAACTGAGTGGAATACCCCATACACAAGGCGCACCAGACTGCACCGGCTAAACCCATCGCTGCAACTTCGACCTCCGGCTGGTTTGCATCGACGTGAGGCCTCCCTTCTGTGTCGGTTATGATCGGAAGTGGCTTTCACAAACGCTTACTTTGCGCTGGTTGGAACGGCTGACAGCCCTGCGTGTGCTGCCTGCGAATGCGAGGAGACCATAGATCACTTGTTGTGCCGCTTCCCACAATTTGAGGAACAGACTGCATATGACCATCTTCCGAAAAGCCCGACGATCGTCCTCTAAGTGAATAGACAGTCTTCGAACGCACTCTTTGCTGGCCAACGGCTCAGAAGGTAGTGAAACCGCCTTTGCGTTTTCTGAAAACATCTGGCCTTACCGAGCGCTTGTGACGTTATTTAAGACTGTCCTGTGGGCATTCCCCCTCCCTTCTCTTTTTATTCTTCATCTTCCGTCATCCCCCAGTGTAGGGTAGCTAACTGGACTCCTGATTGGTTAACATCCCTGCCTTCCCTTCCTTGTTTCTCTCTCTCTTGGCCCAGCACAGCGGCATCAAGCGAGCGCGTTCCTACCGGCACTCGTAAACGCATTGGTCAGCAATGGCGACCGCGCAAAGTTCACAGTGGCTGCCCCCCTTCCATCCACTCGCGCTTTTATGGGCGAGAGAGAGAGAAAGAACTTCATTGACCAAGGGATATTTGGGTCCCCGCGCGACCCCACTGCACTACACGTTCATAATATCGTGGAGCTCCATGACGTGGGCAGCCCGGTCGGTGGCGATCTTCTGCCTAAACGGGTCCGTCGAGCGCAGCAGGGTCTCCCATTCCTCCCAGGTGGTCAGAAGCTACGGAACCCGCGGGGAAGGGTCCGTGGGGCATTCGAGGAGAATGTAGGTAAGGGTAGCGTGGAGGTGGGTGCATGGTGTGCAAGATGGGGTATATGCGCCTGGGTGGATGAGGGAAAGCAGATAGGAGGAGGGGAGGGTGCGGGTCTGGAAGCATCGCCACAATATTTGGTGATAATTGTTCACAGAATCGTGGGGTGGGTGATACAGCTGTCGCTCGGCGCGATAGACCTGCGTCAGCTCATAAAGGAGTGCATACGCTCCCTGGTCCTTCATGAGCGCACCTATTCTGAGAAGGGGATGATTGGTGCGGCGAAGAACCTGAAAAAGGTGAAAGAAAAACCAAGGGACGTGAAGAAGAAAGCTATTGCCCGAATGGAAAAGCTGAACCTCGACAAGTTGTGTACAGCAGTACGAGGTGAGAAAGGAAGTTCACTGAGCCTTTTCTTTACTGTGAAAGCGCATAAGGAAGGCAATCCTTTCAGGGTACTAGTGTCTGAGCGAGGAACTTGGCAGTACCTGGTATCAGGCTTCTTGCAGAAGCACCTGTCTACTCTGCGCATTCGAGATCCCTTCTGTGTGAGGAACTCAGACGATGTTATCGAGTTCTTGAGGACGAGGACACCAGGACCCATGTCTGTGTTCAGCATAGATGTGGAAGCAGTAGCGCATCCAGGATCTCTGCCATGGGGGGGGTGGGGGGGGGTTCAATTTTTCACGAAGCGCGGGCATGCGATTACACAGTTGTTGCGTGTGTAAAAAAATTAAATAAAATGCCAAATAATAGTAGCATATCAATGATGATGATTATTTTATTAATTTTTCGGCGTTTTGCACAGACATTAGCGCCACATTCTTCTAGGACATAGGAGCAGTTACGGAGTGGGAGGGGGGTTAGGTCGGCCTCAGGGGGGGGGGAGGTTACAACCCCCGAAACCCCCCCCCCCTTTGTGGGGGTGTTTCGGGGGTTGGAAGACCTGTGTGGAAGATCTTTTCTACTCGTTGGAGCATGACACCCTGATAAAAAGTGTGAAGGACTGTATACAAGAGGACAATGATGAACGATGGTTCCGGAACGATTGTGGTATATCTGTAGCGGCGTTCCTAGAACTATTGTCGGTGTACTTGAGGTCGACTCTGATTGATTGGAAAGGTGGAGTGTATAGGCAGAAATCGGGTGTTTGTATCGGTTCCAGGGTTTCACCTATACTGAGCGAGGTATACCTGAGCAGGATTGATTGTGACCTGGAAGTGGACTTGGGATCCGTGGCTCTTAAGACTTTGCAATATGTAGACGATTATCTTGTTTTTGTGGAGAACAGTTGTGTAACTTCTAGGGTGAATGTGCTTAAAATGTTCAAGGAAAAGGGGCGAGGTTTGAATTATACCTTTGAAGTCCCAAAAGAAAATTGTATTCAGTTTTTGGATCTGAAAATCAAGATTGGGCAGGAGCACACTTGTTGGTTGTATTCACCTAAGTCGGTCAAGCCCATTCTTGATTTTAGATCTTGTCACTCCAAGCTGGTGAAAAATGGTATCGCCTTATCGTGCCTAGAATCTGCTCTGCGAAAATAGTGTCCTCATCAAATGTCGGAGGCTTTCAATAACCAGCTTAACAGGATCAGGTTATCAAATTTTCCGGAAGTGAATCTGGCTTCCCTCAGCGAAAGGTTATTGATTAAGTTCAAGCTGGAGAGCAAGGACGTTGGTAACAAGGTGGCCAGAGATAAAGATAAGCCCATCATAACCATTCCGTATCTACATGAGTTTTCCCGCCGTATGAAAAAGGCTGGAAATCGATTTGGTGTTAAGGTGGTTTTTTCATCAAGGAACAAGTTGGGTCGTATATGCGGAATGGCAGATAGGAAGGCTGAAGGTAAAGAAAAAAAGTGGAGTGTATGTGATGTCAAACACCGAGACCGGGACGGTTTGGCTGAATGTGGAAAGGGTGCTGTGTATCTCATTCCCTTGTCTTGCGGAAAGTGTTACATCGGCCAAACCGGCAGATGTCTGAACAATCGTTTGATGGATCACAGGGCTTCATTGAAGGCCCACCCTTCATCTAATTTATGCTTACATTGCAGAGATTGCAAATGTCATCCGCTGTTGCGCCAAACGAAAGTGCTGTCCCGGCATAAAGATAGGAAAGCGGGAGAGGTTGTTGAGGCGTTTTCCGTTCATAAGTATGGTAATATGTGCGTCGCTAGGCCATCGGTTATGTTGCACCAAATGGAGATTGATTATTTAACCGCTAATCTCTAATCGGTCCACGTGGTTTTATCCTGTTCTTTATATATGTGGTTTTTTCTTCAATAAATCTTCAGTTGCTAGTCTGCGCTTGTGCGTGTGTCTTCCTTGTCCGTGTTTTTTCGCGCAGTTCGTTTCTGTCATGGATTACCAACTCGCCCAGCGTTCAATCCCTCTTTCCTAACCGAACCACAATCATCATCATCGTCCTTCTGCGATTATGATGAAAGTAGTTCGGTTAAGAAAAGGACACCTATTTCTGCAGCCCACGTCCCGAGCATGGCTACGCGTCCGTAGGGGAAGGGCAAAGGGACTGAAAGCGATAGTAGAGGAATGCCGTACTGGAGGGCTACGGAAATTTAGACCACCTGGGGTTCATTAACGTGCACTGACAACGCACAGTACACGGGCCTCTGGCAGTTTCACCTCCATCGAAAATGCGACCGCTGCAGCCGGGATCGAACCCGCGTATTTTGGGTGGCAGCCGAGTACCGTAACCACTACACCACCGCGGCGGACACGCGGGACAAGGTTAGACTAAGAGGAGCTTCGCCCCTAAAACCGACTGCTCGCGCAGCAAAACCCTTCACCGGCCACCTCGTATATATAGGCACTGGATCTTGACCTGCAATGCAGTGCCGGTGGGAGATTTCTCTTGTGCGTAGATTTGCAGCGTGCGCGTTAACTAAAAGTAATCCGCAACTCGCCCCGATCTACGACGTGGGAACGCAGGAAACTCAAACACCAGGGGTATAAATGATAACGCGTGTGTAAACGTACACACGCATAGTCACTGATTTACCTGCACGAGTGGCCAATGTCACGCGTCATTTACGGCAACATTTAACGATCCCCAGTGCTTCGCCCACTCGTCATGGTTCACTTCGTGGAGATGCGTGGACTTTTTTCAAGCTCGTTAAAGGAGCCCTGAAACGGATTTTACGGACATTGATTTTATTGTACCTTTGCTTTTTGTGGGACTTGAAGATGACCGAAACACCAATGAAAGCGGCGAAATCGAACTGTATTATATTTTAATTCGTACCTGAAATCGGTTTCCGCGCTACGTGCAGCGCAATACTTCAAGAGTTCCTCCGAGCGGATTTGACATGGCTTTGCTGCAGGTTCTGATTGGCCGGGAACAGTAGGAATAAAAGTATGCATCACACATGCTTACAATGTACTGACGGTAAACAATTTTAAGATGTAAACATGTTTTATGCTAGCTCACACTATTAAAGGGTACAAATTTGTGCCTTGCAATTTCATTTTGCTTGTAACTGACACAAGCAGCACTGTGTGACCCATGTGGTGGTTGTGGTAGGAAGGCCACAGAGGGCAGCACGGGTGTGGTCTGTTTTTTTTCCTCCATGTGCAAGATTTAAGCCGCGTTTTTATTGGAAGCAGCGTGCACGTCTCGGGATGCTGACATCTGTCGTCTGCTTTTATTTTGAATTTGTAAGTTGAACAACTTGCGTTTGCCCGCATCGATCTCAAAAATTCTTTTTGCATTTACCCCCGAACAATACAAAGGACCCGTTTCGATACAAGACTGAGCGACTAAAATATGATTTCAGGGCCCCTTTAAAGACGGGCGGGGCGTTTCCCCACCGCTTCGACGCAGGCATCCCGAGCGGGGCGATGTTATCGCAAGCGCTCTCCGAGGGACGGAGATGGGCCGGCGCCCGTTTGATCTCTGCTGCAGAAGAGTTCGGCGGCCTCGCTCGCGTGCTTTTACCCACGGGTGGAAGGTAGGATGCGAGGGGGGTTATTAATTTCGACTTTGTATGGGCGGCTTCCTGGCGTGCCGTGTCCAAGGGCTCGAGGCCGTCACCTAGGCTGGGGTGCTTGTGGCCCTACCCCGACACAATCGCCGGGCCTATTTGTGGATTAAAGTTTCTCTCTCTTTCTTGTATGAGGTATGACGGCGGTGGCAAAAACCAGTCGACTGTCCATATAATTTCTATTGCAATAAAAAATACAGGAGTTATTGAATGTGAAGCCGTGGAAGCGGCTTCGCTGAAGACTTCAATATTATATTGTAACGACGCGTAATCGACGAGGCACAAGGCACAACGAGGCACAGGAGCAGCGCAAGCAAAAACACT
>JABSTT010002628.1:0-40255 GCA_013339685.2 Hyalomma asiaticum | reverse complement strand
TAACATTAGAATCATGACACGCGTGTCATGACTGGCGTGATTTACGTGCCATGGTCTGGCACTATACTGCCGTTTTCGTTAATGGGATATATGGGCTCCCTCTACTGACCAGAGGGCGCTACGTAGCTCTCGTCGGACGGCTCAGTCGCGCAAGGTGGAAACCGAGTCGACAGCGACGCCCGCGTTTCCTCCCTGCTTTCCGGGCGTGCTGCGAACCACACGAACGCTCACGGCGTCGCCCTTTGGAACAGATTGCCGCAGGTTTGGAGCGCGCGTCTCAAGGAAAATAAAACGAAGGTGGGACGGGCGGTCGCTGCTGCTATAGAGTTGGAGACGCGCATCGCGTTCGCGTATTTCCCTGTCACAGTCTGCCCAATTTTGCTTCTTCTCTCCGCCAGGCAGTGCATTCTGGCGCTGATGTCGCACATGGAAAACTCGACTGCACGGAGCCTATACGAAAATTGGTTTGGCACAGCATGACTGCATGACGATCATAATGACAGGTCATAACATGAAAATGGTGACATGCATGTCATTAGCGGCGTGATCCTACATGCCACTCGTTTCCTTATAGGGATGTATACCAAAATTACTATGGCACAACAAGACTGCATGAAGAACGTAAATCACAAGTCATAACTTTAGAATCATGACATGCGTGTATGAGCGGCATGGTTTACATGCCACAGTCTTGGTGCTCTTGTGGCCGTTTCGTTAGCTTCATATGCACCAAACTCGGTATAGCGAGAAAGCAATGTAAGTCCATTTTACGTTCCTGACGCGTGCTTCGCATTTCCTTGATTCTCACTGCACGTGGGATGGAATGGAATGGAAAAACTTTATGTCCTGCAGGGCGCGCTTAGCGCGTAGCGGGCATCTCCCACGTAGGGACCGACAGGGAGTATCTGGCGGCCGCTTAGTGGGCCTGCTGGACGGCCCATTGCTGGTCGGCGAGGAGCGAGCTTTTGAGGGACTTCTCCCACTTGTCTGAAGTAGAGTCGGGATGAGCGTTTCTACACTCCCAGAGCATGTGCGCGAGTGTCGCCGTGTATCCACACGAGGGGCACGTGTCGCTGGGGTACGCGTCGGGATAGAAAACATGGAGCTTGGCGGGGTTTTGTTACATCTGCGTTTGTAGTGCGCCTGCGGTCTATTAAGTTTGGGGTGTGGGGGCGGGAGAATGCGGCGTCCAAGGTAGAAGTGTTTTGTGATGTCGTTGTACGTAATGGGTGCATCCCGACTGGTCTCTAACTCGACGAGATGGGGTTGCCCTGGGACGGCGCGGTCGGTAAGCGCGCGCGCTGCGTCGTGGGCGATCTCGTTGAGGTTGAGCGGGGCGCCCGGCACCCGACCGAGATGGGCGGGGAACCAGATGACGGTGTGGTGCTTCAGGGTACTGGGATCCGCACTGCGGAGGATGCGTAACGCCTGGTAAGAGACGATGCCACGTTCGAAGGCCTTGATGGCTGGTCTGGAGTCGCTGTAGATGACTTCCTGTTTGCTGTCGAGCACACCTAGGGCTATGGCTACTTGCTCTGCTACCTCGGGGTCTCTAGTGAGGATGGTGGCAGAGTTGAGGATCCGCTGCGTGGGTGAGACCGCGACCGCGGCGAAGGCTCGGCTGTTGCGATAGGCAGCGACATCCACGAACGAAACGTCGTCCGCTTTCATGTCTATGCGCTTGAGAGGAGCAGTCGCCCTCGCAAGGCGCCTCCCTTTGTTGTGGTCGGGGTGCATATTTCGCGGAATGGGAGCGATCGTGATGACGTCTCGGATTTCGCGGGGAACGGGCATCAGCTCCGGCGGATCCCTGGCCATCGAGGAGAAGCCGAGCTCGCGCATAATGTGGCGGCCCGCCTTGGTGGTAGTCAGTCGGATCAACTGCGCTCGCTCTTGAGCCTCGGCGATCTCTTCTAGTGTGTTGTGTACGCCGAGCTCAAGGAGCTTCTGTGTGGAAGTGTTGATAGGGAGGCCGAGGGCTCGTTTAACAACCTTTCGAATAAGAGCGTTGAGTTTATCGCGCTCAGTACAGAGCCATTTATGCATGGCAGCAACGTAGGTAAAGTGGCAGAGAACAAACGCGTGTACGAGACGCATCAGGTTGTCCTCTTTGAGGCCGTGGTGCCGGTTCGCAACTCTACGCACGAGTCGTATGGCGTTTTCAGTCTTAGTCTTAAGCTTCTGCACCGTTTGAGTGTTGGTTCCGCGGGACTCAATGATCATGCCCAGAACCCTGATTGAGTCTACCCTGGGGACTGTACGACCGTCTCTGGTGTGGAGGGTGATGTTGCGTTCAGCCGGGGGTTTCCACCCGTTGGGCTTTGCGCCACTGCGTTTGGGCAAGTATATCAACAGCTCCGACTTGGTGGGGGAGCACTTGAGACCGGTGTGTTCGAGATAGGACTCGGCAGTTTTCGACGGCATCCTGCAGGCAGACTCGATGAAGCCATCCGACCCAGTGGAGCACCAATGGGTACATCGTCCGCGTAGATGGTGTGGTTTAGCCCGTCAATTTTCGAGAGTCGTTCAGAGAGCCCGATCATCACGAGGTTAAAGAGCGTCAGAGAGAGGACGGATCCCTGGGGGGTGCCCCGCTGTCCGAGCTCGACTTCCTCCGACACCAGGTCTCCTGCGCGAAGGACGGCTCTGCGCCTAGTGAGGAAGGAGCGGAAAAAGTCGTAGAACCGACGCCCGAGCCCGAGGTTTGTGATCGCCTTCAATATGGACGAGTGCGTGATGGTATCAAAAGCCTTTCCTAAATCAAGGCCGAGTATGGCACGGGTGTCCTGAGTGTTTCCTCCTTCGAGAATCTGATGCATTAAAAGTAACATGGCGTCTTGCGTAGATAACCCAGGTCGGAAGCCCATCCTGTGGTGCGGGAGGCAGTCGTGATCCTCGAGGTAACGATTGACCCTGTTCAAGACAACGTGCTCAGCCACCTTGCCCACGCACGACGTGAGCGAGATGGGGCGTAGGTGGTCTAGGCTAGGCGCCTTGCCCGGTTTAGGAATGAGGATCGTGTGGGCGTGTTTCCAGGAGTCGGGTAGCACGCCCTTCTTCCATATTTCGTTGATGGTGCCAGTGCGGAAAGTGACGGAGGGGTCATCCAGGTTGCGCAGAAGCTTGTTGGTGATGCCGTCGGGGCCAGGTGCGGAGCGGCCATTGAGTTCGTGAATAGCTCGGCGCACTTCTTCACGGGAAAGTCGGCATCTAAGTTTGTGTTGTCGGGACCAGTGTATTCAGGGTGAGGAGTCGATGGGCCTGTGAGGAGTGGGAGATATTTCTGCACGAGGGTCTTGGCGACGTCTTCCGATGGTGCGAACTGCTTGGCCTGATGAAGTATCTTAGCAAGCGAATGGCTCTGATTCATGCAGGTGTTGGTGTCATCAAGCAGGTGTTTGAGGAGGTTGCATGTTTTGCCATTACGGACCTGCCCGTCAATCGAATTACAAACCTCGTCCCACTGTTGTTTGGAAAGGTTGCGGCAATGATCCTCAATGTTCTTGTTCACTTCGGATATACGTTTGCGTAACCTCCGATTACGTCGTTGGCCCTTCCAGCGCGACAGCAGAGACTGCTTGGCCTCCAGCAGGTGGGCGAGGCGACTATCCATCTTCTCGGTGGGCAGATCCGTACTGATTGTTTTGGTTGCCTTGTTGACGTCGACCTTGAGCTGGGCCGTCCACGTCTCGAGGCTCGGGGCGGTGCAGGGAGGGGGTCGTTCTGCGCGAGTCTTACGGAAGAGGTCCCAGTCGACCCACGTGTACGACTTTGTCCTCCTGCCGATTGTGGCGAGGTGTACGGCCAGTAGGAAATGGTTGCTACCGAGGTCTACCGCGAGATTGGACCAACGGGCGTCGGCGACATTCTTGACGAAGCAGAGATCCGGCGTGGTGTCCCTTTGGGTGGAAGTGCCGGTGCGGGTCGGGAAAGCCTTGTCCGTTATGAGAACAAGGGTCCATGTCGTTCACGTTTTGCCAGAGCTCATTACCCTTGGGGGTGTCGTACACATAGCCCCAGGTGCGATGTGCGGCGTTAAAGTCGCCCGCGATCACTAGCGGGTTGGACCCGGCCAGGCGGATGGCTTTCTGGAATAGGTGTGCGAACCGTTGTCTCTGGTGGCTTGGACTGCTGTATACATTAAGGATGTACACACTTTATCGAGATGCGTTGCCGGGGAGAATCTCTACCATAACGTGTTCTATTTCGGGGATAGTGAGGTCATGCGCTATGCAGGCAATCTTGTTAGCGACCAGCGTGGCAGTACCGCGTGCTCCCTGGGGGCCGGGTAACCACTGGTGTAGTGAGTGAAAGGACCGTCACGTTTGCTCACGTGCGGTGCGGTGAATAATGGATGCGGTACACGGTAGGCAGGCAAGCAAACATATATTCAATGGGCACTCTCAAAATGGGCACTCTCAAATAAACAAAACAGCAATGCTTAAAAAGAGTGAGGCTCGCGGGCTACACATTTCTCAAAAGCACAGTTCTCATAAAGGCAAAGTCACATGCATGGGTGTGCGCTCACGTCTCTGTGGACGCCGGTAGCGGGAGTCGTCGATGGGGCGACTTGAGGGACGCGGCTGGCAGGCGAGGTTGTGGAGCTCGAACGCTGGTGGCGGCTCTGGCTCTCGGGCGCAGCACGGAGTGGCGTCGGCCCAGCGCAGGTAAAGGCCGAAACCCTAAACCAGTAGGTAGCGGCCGCACTGGTCACCCGGCGAGGTCAGGCAGCAGTCGCCGGCTACCGACGTTCGCAGGACCGGTCAGGAGGCTGCCCAGCGCTGCAGCCCGGGTAGCCCTCTTCAGACCTCCGCTCCTCGAACGCCGGCTTCTTCTGCCTTCGTGGCGGCCGTCCTGCTCCTCGTGCCTTCCTCCTGCTACTCTTTTTTTTCCGCTCCGCCACGTGCACCCTTTTTCCCGCGACGCGCCGCTTAAGTCGTCGACCTTCGTCGTCGTCGTCGTCTCGTTTCACCACACTACCCCCCACCGAAGAAAGTTGTTTCCCGTCAAACAACTTTGCTATGAGGAGTTCGGATGGCGGAGTAGCACCGGTTTCACTGGCACATCAAGCACATCAAGCATCACTGGCACATCAAGTTTAGCATTTTTCACTATACATTCAGTTATACAGGGTACACACGCGTGCACAGCGACAATAACATTACTACATATGTATGTACATACAATAGTCAGAATGCCATTTAGGATCTACGAAACCCTGCTGAGGTAGTCGGCTCCGATATTATCACTGCCTTTGATGTATTCTACGGTGAAGTCGTACTCCATGACTAACAAACTCCAACGGAGCACTCTACTGTTCACATGCTTAGCAGAGTTAATATACGAAAGCGGTTCGTGGTCAGTTTGTAATACGAATCGCCTGCCATATAGAAACACGTGGAACTTTTGGATGGCCCAAACAAGAGCGAGACTTTCACGTTCGATAGTAGAGCAATGCGCCTCTCTGGGTAGTAGCTTCCTGCTTGCACATTCCTAAACAACACACGCACCCTTATACAGAGTGACTATCACATTAGTGCATATACACATACATATCAAATTTAAGTTTCTCACACTGCTGACGCTATTCTAAAGGACACACACAGACGCAGCAAGAAATTCGAGCACTGCATATGTATATACAAGAGACCGTGTTCTATATGTCCTTAAGAGCTATGTGAATCACAAGTTGGTTTATCACTGAGACTAACAACACACTCTATATGGCTGACAAACTAGCGTAGTACTATGATGTTCACATGCTTTTCGATGTACTGGGCAAGAGCGCACGCACAAAATGGCTCGCAGTCAGTTTCCAAAACTACACCGTTGATATCCAGAAAGGCTTGGAACTTTTGGAAGTCTCAGCCAAGGACGCTGTGGCTTTCCATTCTGTGGGAGTGTGCTTCTCCGAAGAGTTTACCCAAGTTCCTCCGGAAAATCCTGGACCGGAAGAAAAAGTCTGCTTGCCATAGCGTCGCCTGGCACGTTTCCTTCTACGGTAACATTTCTTTCTTGTTTTCCCATCAGTACAATAAAGTTGTTGACCTGTGACTTTGCGAGTGTCGACCGCGGCAGCAGCTTGGTTTGCCCGAGGCAGTGAATCCCTCGCCACGTACTTTTTAGGAAAATTGATGTGGGAGGTATCCTCACGTGTTCGTAAGTCAGCAGGATCTTGGCCATGTGGGCGGCCATCTGTACGTTGGTCAGGCTTTAACGTGTCTCTCCTTTCAGGCGACTCTACAGAAGGGCAAACGTCGTTGATATTGCCCAACACAACGTCATATAACGGCCGCCTCATACATATGGCAAGTACGGTGCCCTTGAAGAATGGGCAGTCGATTTCCACTTCCGCTTCCGGAAGGTGTTGAATCGAGCTGTCTAATAAATGAACAGCCCGCGTTTTTCCAGTAAACTTCTCGACTGGAACCAGCGCTCTTCTTACGACTACAGTGTCGCAACCGGTATCTCTGAGAACGGTTACAGGTTGACCGTTCAGATAGCCCTGCGCTGTCGGCATTCGCTCTTGTCGAAAGTTCAGTCTCGCAGAGCTTCTCGCACCTGAAGCATGATATTGAGGACCTGTGCCATCCATTTCTACAGGAGTCTGTCGGTAATCGCACAAGGGCTTTTCTTGAGCTGATTGCCCACGTTCAGCACGAAAACACGAAGCCTCGTTCCGGTTTTTGATTTTGGGAAAGCTCTCCGTTTTCTTCCCTTTCCAACCGGTCGTTGACGTGCTTCCTGTAGACCTAGACCAGCAGTCTGAAGGTTTGTGTCCTCGTTTGTTGCAAATGAAGCAGTGGGGTTTTCCCTGAGCGCTTGGTGGATCTCTGGCTGATGTCCCACTCTTCGTGTACGCAGATTCCAGTTGACCTTTCGCCAGACTGGTTATACCTTGAGCTTCAAGGTAGTGATCGGCTGTTTCGGCCAAACTGTTTAAATCTTTGCAGCCTCGCTCCTTAAAAAATATAGCCAGTTTCTCGTCGCATTGCAGCAAAAACTATTCAGAGACAACCCGGTCTCTCAGGGCGTCATAGGTCCTTTCGGTTTTGGCCATTTCTAGCCAATGGTCAAAGTACCCGAGCAATCTGCCTACAAACTGACGTCCTGTTTCGCCATTTTGGGGTTTGGCCTCTCGGAACTTGACCCGGTACCCTTCTTCTGTGTACCGGTATCTCTGAAGCAACGTTGCTTTTAGCTTCGCAAAGTCAGTCGCATCTTCAGCGGACATACGACCGACTACAGTGAGAGCCTCCCCCGTCAGGCACAAGCTTAGAGACAGGCCCCATCTGTCACGAGGCCATCCTTGGTCAGTGGCCACTCGCTCGAACCTCTCGATATATGCGTCGAGCTCATCGCGTGCTTCATTGAAAGACGGAATTAGCTTGTGCGGGCTTCGGAACCCTTGCCTGCTCGCATCGCGATCATTTGGTTCGACGGGGACTACTTGACTAGCTTGTTGCAGTTCCTGCATGCGCAGCCGAAGCTCTAGCAACTGGCGTTCCCCGGCTTGCCGCTCTAACTCCCATTCATGATCTTCCTTCGCCGCCTCACGCCTTAGCGCATACTCTTCGCTCTCTCGTTCCCGCTCTTTCTCTACCCATTGCAGAAGAGCCTTGCCTGAGAGTCCCAACTCTTTACCCAGACCTATCAACTTTTCGGCATCCATCATCGACCACCGCACATGAACAAAGTGAGGCTCTCAAAAGGTGTTACGAGAGCTTAGTCCTGTAACGCGGACGCCAGAAATGTAGTGAGTGAAAGGACCGTCACGTTTGCCCACGTGCGGTGCGGTGAATAATGGATGCGGTACACGGTAGGCAGGCAAGCAAACATATATTCAATGGGCACTCTCAAAATGGGCACTCTCAAATAAACAAAACAGCAATGCTTAAAAAGAGTCAGGCTCGCGGGCTACACATTTCTCAAAAGCACAGTTCTCATAAAGGCAAAGTCACATGCATGGGTGTGCGCTCACGTCTCTGTGGACGCCGGTAGCGGGAGTCGTCGATGGGGCGACTTGAGGGACGCGGCTGGCAGGCGAGGTTGTGGAGCTCGAACGCTGGTGGCGGCTCTGGCTCTCGGGCGCAGCACGGAGTGGCGTCGGCCCAGCGCAGGTAAAGGCCCAAAACCCTAAACCAGTAGGTAGCGGCCGCACTGGTCACCCGGTGAGGTCAGGCAGCAGTCGCCGGCTACCGACATTCGCAGAACCGGTCAGGAGGCTGCCCAGCGCTGCAGCCCGGGTAGCCCTCTTCAGACCTCCGCTCATCGAACGCCGGCTTCTTCTGCCTTCGTGGCGGCCGTCCTACTCCTCGTGCCTTCCTCCTGCTACTCTTCTTTTTTTGTTCCGCTCCGCCACGTGCACCCTTTTTCCCGCGACGCGCCGCTTAAGTCGTCGACCTTCGTCGTCGTCGTCGTCTCGTTTCACCACAACTGGTATCCGGAAAACGTGGTGGTTGGTACTGCGGTTTCTTGTAACAGGATGACGTGGGGTTTGGCTTCGTGGCTACGGAGGTATTGCTGCAGGGAGGCTTTCTTGCGGGCGAAGCTCCTGCAGTTCCATTGCCAGATTCGCAACTCTTCATTTGGCCTGGCCTGAAGAATGTTGGGGTCGGCCTGAGCGCCAAGCGGGTGCAAAAAGGCCGTGTGTGGGGGGGTGGACTGGGCGTGATTGTGTGCTGTGAGACCGGCTTACCCGCCGCGACGGCAGGGGTAACGACGTGATCTAGGTAGTGTTCCATTTCGCCCAACCGATTACCGTGGGTCGCGAGGGTGGACTGCACGAGGGCCATGTTTTCGCCGAGGAAGCGGAGGCTCTCCTTAATCGCCGACAGTGTGCTCTTAAGATCGTCTAATTCGGGCTTTGAAGCGGGCTGGTCGCGGACGACCGCGCGTCTCTTGGGTGCGCTCGCGCCTTCGTCGTTACCGACGCCTACGGGTTGCGACAGAGACGAGGCGACAGAATTAGCGGCGTTATCTGTGGTGGGTGTGGAGGTGCCCACGCTCCTGGCGTTTTTCAGTTCGGCGATAGCGGCCGTAAGTTTTTGTATCGTTTCTTTCATCATCGCATTTTCGCGCTTTAGAAATGCTATCTCGGATGTGGTGTGTGTGTTTTGCTCTGGGAGTGAACCCGATCCTACCTGTGATGTAGCGTTTCCTTTTCTCTGGGCGGTGTCCGCCCAAGTGAGGGTGCCTCGCTTATTCTTGTTGGCATTGCCTGCCGATGGTAGTGCCGACGGGCTCGGCAATCGTTGACGGTGGGGCCCGGGACGGGAACCTGAGCGGGACCTGGGACGGGAACCGGAACGGGATCTGGTGGAGCCCCGCGATGCACCTCCGGCGGCGGCCTCGCGTTGCGCACTGCGGAAACGTGCCCGGGGACGGCTCCGGGACCTCGATGCACGCCTTGAATGGCTCCTAGAGCGACTCCTGGATCGGGACCGGGATCGGCTGCCAGCAGATTGACTGTCTCTGGAAAGTTGCGAGAGTTCGTCGTCGCCAGCGGCTGCCTTGGACTCACACATTGTGTGACGATCGTCGCCGTCGTCTCGCATCGAGCGTGCTCGCTCCCATCGTCGTCGTCGTACCACGTAGGGTATGTGGTAGCGTTCGTTACGTGCCTTGTCAGCAGTGAGGTGGGCTTCTCCGCAAAGCTTGCATTTTGGTGTACATTGATGCTCCCGATCGGGGTTCGGGGCACCGCAACCTCCGCAGATAACGTCTCCAGGGTTAGGGCAAACGTCCGCGCGATGGCCGAGCCGGCCGCAGGCGTAGCAAATATCAATCTGCCTGCGGTACAGCGTACACTGCAGTAGCACCGACCCGTATCGCACGAAGTTGGGCACGCGATGTCCATCGAAGGCCACAATTACAGTGGTGGTACAGCCGATGCGCTTGGCGGCCAAGGCGAGTGGATTTCTGTCGCTGACGATCTTTGCATCGATGTCCGTCGAACTGTGTTGCAAGGGGATCCCCCGGATGACGCCTTTACACGTAGAGTGTGGTGCTGCTTCGTAGGCACTAACTTCGTAGGTCTTGTCAGCGATGCTAATTTGTTTAACCCGCACGTATCGGTTAGCATTTTCTCTCTTCGGCGTGCTCGCCACGAGGATATTTTGCTTGCTGTTGGGGCAGAGCGTGTCCGCATGTTGTTCCATAGGGCCGATACCTGCCGAGGTGGCAATGGCATCGGCGACAACCGTTGGGCCAACCCTAGCGATATTAAGACCTCCTCTGGGTCGGATGATGATGCGGATGTTGTCCTTTGGAAGTTGCGGCATTCGGCTCGCTCGGATGAGATTGTTCTTGACGTTTTCTCTACCGCGGGGCTTGTTCTCTCCGCGTTTTAAGGCGCCATGTAGCAGCGCAGGCTTGGGGCCTACATTTCGGGCTTGTGCTCGGCGAGACGTAGCGGTCTGCCAGCCTAGGCCTGGTGTGATATCTTTCGGATCAACGTCCTCCCCCGTCACTTGATATTCCATCGTCTAGCGACAGAATGCGGCCGAAGCAGCAGCAACGACGCGTGAGGGCGCACCGGGCCAGCTGCGGCGCCGCGCCAGCGAGCGCGCGCCACGTTAGAGCGAAGAGGGCACTCGTTAGGGCTAGCTAGGTGGCGGCCGAGCGACGGTGGAGAAGGCGTTCAAAAACGTGAAAATAAGCACACACTGCGCCCAAAAGGGGTGTGTGTAGAGTCCTTGTGCCTTAAGGATGTCGTTGTGCACAAATATAGCGTTGCAATCACAAAAAGGCGTCGCGAAAACGTTGCGTAAAGCGGGAGCCGAAGTGAACGCAACCGCACACATCGGCGAACGCCCACGTGGGATCTGCCAATTTTTTCTGGGTGGCCCACTTACTCCTTTTTCTCTCCTTTTTCACATTTCCCCTTTTTTTCGTTCCTTCGCATTCCTCGCGCAAAGACTACACCCAGTTTGTTTCTCATTCTTGCCTTGCCACTCAAGCCTTTATCCCGTTCACGCGGCTCGATAGTTCACACGTGGCAACGATTAAAGAACCACCCGTTGCACCTCCGGGGTCTTCCTTATCTAGATCGTTTTTGCCCTCTCCTCATGTCGTCTGTCTCCTTCCCTTTGAGCCACTCACGTTGGTTTTTGTTTGCTTATGTGTTTATTTATTTATATATTTGTTTGTTGGTTTGCCTCTTCTTTCCACTTGTAAGTCTGCCTTTGCAGTTGTATTCGGATGGCCCTCGTGCTCATTCGACTTAAACCTCTGAGGAAGGCTGGTCCTCCAGCAGAAACGTTAGGAATAAAGTTTATATCTTTTAACGTTGCAGTTTACTTCAAAACTCTTACAATACATATATATATATATATATATATATATATATATATATATAATGAACATTTTATTTTTTCCATTCCAAGAAATTCCATTCAATCCTAGTCAGCAGTTGTTCAACAAACCACTTTCTTTTTCTTATCCTTTCTGCTGTGGTGGTTAGCCTTCTTACATCGTGGAGTGGCTTTATAGTTGCGTTACTTACAGGAATGAGAATCCCTCGGGGTTAGAAGTGTGCCACCTTGATCTTAATTGAGAGGCTACAGTGTCACATCGTGACAGGCAGACATCATAGCCATTCCCAGTGCAGACATACGCCTTTGTAGCCGCACTCTCTCGGCTTTCTGTACCCTTGAAAGCAAGGTGCTCTGCAATACCGCTTTACTCTGATGAAGGCCGGTCCACCGGCCGCAACATCAGTAAAGTTGTTTTGTGAAGCGCGTGAATCACTTATTTTGAAAATATTTATTCAGAAACAGGGAAATCTTCTTTCCGGATAATATATATATATATATATATATATATATAGAATCAAAGGGTCACGTTGAAAAAACATAACATTTATTACGACGTTTCGGCCGCGAGACCGGCCTTTCTCAAGTTTCTACTACTTTGATTCTATAATTGACCTGCTGCCAAGGATTTATCTTTGAAGTATATATATATATATATATATATATATATATATACCGTCGGGAAGATAGTTGCGACGATAAAGACCGTCGCGTATGCAGAAGTGGGTGGCCGGGCGACGAAGGGCAGGAGGTTGTGGAGTCGTGGCGGAACCGGAAAGTAGCTTGATAAGCGAATCGATCCAGCGATCCTTGCGTTGTTCCGTCTCCATGTTGTGTAGGTCTGAGGTCTGGGGAGCGAGGGCTGGCTCAAGGGCAGATAGGCAAGCTTTGTCTTCGGACAATGGGGAGTGAGAAAGGGCGTCAGCGTGCGTGTGCTTGCGACCGAATCGGTAGATAACGCGAATGTCGTACTCCTGTAGCTTAAGAGCCCAACGAGCAAGCCGGCCGGATGGGTCTTTAAGGGTGGACAACCAGCAAAGGGAGTGGTGGTCAGTGACGACGTCGAAAGGGCGCCCATACAAGTAAGCGCGAAATTTCGCAAGTGCCCAAATAATGGCCAAGCACTCTTTCTCGGTAACCGTGTAGTTAGCCTCGGCTTTAGTCAAGGTGCGACTTGCATAGGCGACGACATATTCGCGGAACCCTTCCTTGCGTTGCGCGAGTACGGTACCGAGGCCGACATCGCTGGCATCGGTGTGCGCTTCGGTGGGGGCTGCAGGGTCGAAATGGCGAAGAATGGGAGGCGTGGTTAGCAGGCGGCGTTACTTGTCGAAGGTGTCTTCACAGGTGGGTGACCAAGTTGAAAGTTCTGTGTCACCGCTAAGAAGGCTTGTCAGTGGAGCACAAATCGAGGCGAAATTTCGAATAAAACGTCGTAAATACGAAGCCAAGCCTACGAAGCCTCGAAGCTCTTTTAAGCTCTTTGGTTTCGGGAAGTCCGCGACCGCGCGTAGCTTGGCTTGATCCGGAAGGATACCGTCTCGCGAGACAACGTGACCAAGTATTGTGAGCTTTCGGGTACCAAAAAGGCATTTTTTGAGGTTTAGCTGAAGTCCAGCGTCGGTGAGACATTTAAGAACGCGTTCGCGATGCTCAAGATGTGTAGGGAAATCAGCGGAGAAAACAACTACATCATCTAAGTAACAGAGGCATGTGTTCCGCTTGAGGCCTCGCAGTATGGTGTCCATCATCCTCTCAAACGTAGCGGGAGCATTACACAGGCCGAAATGCATGACGGTAAATTCGTACAACCCATCGGGCGTCACAAATGTGGTTTTAGGTTGATCACACGATTCCGCGGGAACTTGCCAGTATCCGGAACGTAAGTCGAGTGAGGAAAAGAATTGCGACCCCTGCAAACAATCGAGCGTATCGCCTATACGCGGCAACGGGTATACGTCCTTGCGCGTTATCTTGTTCAAGCGACGGTATTCTACACAGAAACGAATTGAGCCGTCTTTCTTCTTTACTAGAACGACCGGTGATGCCCAGGGACAGTGTGAAGGCTGCACAATGCCACGCTTGAGCATGTCGGCAACATGGTCGTCCATGACACGGCGCTCCGAGGCCGACACTCGATAAGGACGTTGCCGCAGGGGGGTATGATTTCCTGTGTCGATCTGGTGCGACACGGTTGATGTTCGACCCAAACCAGAACCGTGGGTATCAAAAGCGGCACAAAAGTTCTGCAGTAGGGTGAGAAGCTGGCTTCGTTCTGAAGACGATGTGTCGTCGTCGATGGAGCGATGAAAAACATCGAGTAGTGATTTGTCAGCTGGAGGATCATCACTTAATGTGCTGAGGTCCGTCAAAGTGGAGGAGGGCGAAGCGTCAACAATGTGAAGCGCCTCAACAGTCTGAACGTTGCCGAGGCATTCACCGTGAAATAATTGTAAAGGTGACGCCATTATGTTGTCGATCAGCATCGTCGTGACGCCACCGTGAAGCGTAAGCAAGGCAAACGGCAGAGGAGAGCATGTGCGGGTTATGAACCTCTGAGAGGGCGTAAGAAGAATAACTCCGTCAGATATGGCGGCGCATGACACAGGGCCAGGCACAGAAGAGCACGGTGGTATGGCGATATCTTTGGATACAAATAGCTTATCAGAAGGGTGGCGAACTTCGACAGTGTCAACGTCGCGAAGTGCGGATAGCTCAAGTTCGGCGCGGCAGCAGTCAATAATGGCGTTATTAGTTGCGAGGAAGTCCCAACCTAAAATAATGTCATGGGAACACGAGGGAAGCACGACGAATTCGACAGTATACGCAACTCCTTGAATGACGAGTCTAGCGGTATACGCAGCGAGGGGCATTATGTTCTGGGCATTCGCCATAAGAAGAGACAGGTCAGATAACGGCGTCGTAAACCTACGTAAAGCGCGACTCAGTTCAGCGGAAATTACAGATACGGCGACTGCTGTATCGACAAGCGCTAAGACGACGGTTCCTTCGACTGACACTTCGATCACATTGGCAGGGGAGGGACGAGGGCTTGTACTACTCGACGTCGACGCAGTTCGTGCCTCAGTAACTGCGCCAATCAGTTTTCCTGCTCAGTGGGTCCGGGACAGCGCTGCATCGGAGAGAGTGAGCGACGACGTGGCCATGGCGAGCGTTGTGTAGGTGCGGATGAGCCATCAGGGTAGAATGAACCGGGAAGAAGACTGGAAGGCGCCGATGAAAAGTGAGCAGGGAAAGATGGCACCCGTCGAGTGTTCGAGAAAGGAAGCATACGGCGATGGCAAACACGCGCCACGTGACCAGCACCACCCCACGCATAACATATCGGGCGATTGTCAGGAGTGCGCCACTGGTTGACATACCCTCCGAGTCGTGGCTGGGAAGCCGGGAACTGTCGCCTGCCTGATTGCGGCAAACACGGTGGGGAATACGTCGGCGGTCCACAGGGGCTGCTCGGTGGGCCATAGGGACCGGTTGGTGGGCCATAGTGACCGGGTGGCGGGCCATAAGGACTTGTCGGCGGTCCATGCATTGACGGCGGCGGGAGCGTCTGCGGACAAGGTCGGGCAACAACGTCGGCGTACGTGAGAGGCGCAGTGACCGGCGGTGGTTCACAGGCTGGATAAATATCTTGGTTTGATTGATTTGATAAATATCTGTGTTTGATTTTCTCTGCCACCGACATGGACGCGTTGACCCGTTCACAATGGTTGATGATGTCCTCGATATAGCTGGTGAAGTTTTCTCCCATTTGTTGGCAACGAGTGCGCAGCCGCTGCTCGGCACGGAGTTTGCGTACTTCTGGCCGATAAAAAACTTGCGAAAAATTCCTCTTGAAATCAGACCACGTAGTGAGTTCGGCTTCATGGTTTAGGTACCAGAGCTTCGCAACCTCGGAGAGATAAAATGAAACGTGGCCCAACTTGCTATCGTCGGCCCATTTATTATGAGCACTTACTCGCTCATATGTGGAGAGCCAGCCTTCAACGTCCTTGTCGTCTGTGCCGGAAAAGATAGGGGGATCTCGCTGGCCCAAGGCACCGGCACATACCACGGGGGGTGGCGTCGTTGGAGGGGTGCAGCTTGTGTCGTCGGCCATGATGGGACATAGAGTGCGACTCCGTAGCTCCTGGTTTGGGCGGATGAAACCCGGCAGCCTCCACCACTTGCTAAGAGGTTTATTGGCAGAGACGCAGAGACAGGAGCAGCGGTCAGAACAAGCGGTCGGCCCAGTGAAACAGTCACGAGCTCATGCCGATGGCGATGCGGCTGTTGTGCAGGCCACTCTCCTTCACTACAATATATATATATATATATATATATATATATATATATATATATATATATATATATATATATCCAAAAGAGTTCTTCCTGGCTATCGGCATTAATATGCTATCAGATAGTCAGATTTGCAAACATATAATTTAGGATTTATTTCTGACGTTTCGGCTGGAGACCAGCCTTTTTAAAGGTGAAAGTTTTTTATGGGCGCATGGCTTTTAAGTGCACTTCACGAACATGCATAATGGGGGGTGGAAAGGGGAGAGCTCACAAAAAATGGGGGGAGGGGGGTTGGGATACAAAGGTGTGCCCAAGAAGCAAGGGCCAGTGCAAGATGACGTCCGCATCTGCAAGGCGCCTCGACAATAACGAACGGGTGGGCCGAGGTCGTCTGGTGGCAGATTGTAAGCCCCCGTTAGCAGACACTCGCGCTGCCATCACCTAAGTCCATGGTGCTGCAACTCACGCAGTGCAGCGCAGAACCGCTGATGCACAATGCCGTTGTTGTGTGGGGAGTACCAAGAAGCGGGAGAGGGGGGGAAGGGGGAAAAACAGGTTGCTCTGCACGCGGTCGGTACCTGTACAGTTCAAAGGATCGTCCCCGCGCCGAGCTTCACGGAAAATGAAGGATAGGAAAAGAGACGCAGTGCAGACGGAACAACCATGAATGTAAAGCAACTATTGCACACGCAACACGGACCGCACAGAAAGAGTACACAGGACTAGCGCAGACTATCAACTGACCTTTATTCATTGAGGAAAAACATATATATAGTCATGACACGCACCTCACAATCACTGCACATGAGCATAACGGCATTTTGTAATCTATTACATAAAAAATAAAAACTTCAACAAAAACAATGTGCTATCACATCTTATTCATCATGTCAATTTTTTTGTCATTTAGTGCTATTGAAGGATGACTGACACATGTGTCTTGAACTCTAGATATATGCCAAGCTTCCACAATCTCTCTTGTTGTCTGATTAGGATGAACATACAGAATATCAGTCTGATTACACAATGGACTATATAGATTCGATGAACATCGCGCACAATGTAAAGCCAAATGTGTCAGCTGCCTTCCCTTCAAATTCGCCAAGCGCTCTTTTAACCTAACGTTCACGCATCGACCAGTTTGCCCTACGTAACACTTGCCACATTTAAACGGGATCTTATACACTACATTTCTTTTGCACTTAATAACTTGGTGATCAGAACGCTTGGAACATTCATTACTGACACTAATAGGCCCGTCTTTATACAATTTGTTTACAGCCGGACACACGCCCCCTACTTTGTTTTTTGCTGAGAAAACTACGCTGACACCATACTTAGCGGCCACCTTCTTTATTTTATGGGAAAAACCATGCATATAGGGGATTACCGAAATTTTCTTAGTTTCCTGGCTTTCTTGCTTTTCTTCCTCAACGAATTTCATTTTCTTCAATAGCCTTTCGCTTGCAGTAAGAAGAATCGAGGTAGGGTATCCAGCCTTTTCCAGCCGAACCTTCTGCTCTAAGAAGGTTCGTGCGCAATAGTTGCTTTACGATGCCAAACCAACTAGCCCGCCTGTCCATTTTAATGCAACCATGAATGGTTTGGTCCATGAAAGACATGTACACACACGCACACACACACAGAAAAGAGAAAAAAAATAAAGACTAAAAGAAGAGAAAACATCACACAGGGAGGAGAGTCGTTTATTTTAACGAGTCATACGTCGGGGAACCCGTTCTCTAGCGAACGTGCGTGATGCTCAACCCAAGCGGGCGCCAAGGGGACACAATACACATCTGCACCTTGCTCCCGCGAAGCGCGATCCGAGTGAAATATACCAAATAAAAATGAGAGAAAGACAACAAGAAACATCATGGGGAAATAAATATCCTAAGATAACACATGGAAATCAATGAAATCAAAGCAAACAAGAAATTAACAATAGGAATAACATAAAACAGGTGGACATCGACAGTCAGTGCCGCATCCCAACAGGAGAAACTGCCCGAGTGAGCGCCGAGGGCGCACGAGACATAGTTGCACCTTGTGCGCGTGCAGGTATCCGTGTAGGACTATAGCAGACGCCATCAAACACGCAGTAGGCCTGGATCGTTCAGATCTGCTCAGTACTAACAAAAAATCCAAAGAAAGTTCGGTTTCTAGTCTAATTTTGACTCATGCGGCATCTGCTCCAAATGTCAACCATATCTTAAGGAAACGTTTGAACATTTTAGCACAGAGCGAGCGACTCAAAGGAATCTTCACGGAACAACCACGCGTGGTATACCGACGATCGCGGAACCTTCGTGATTTACTGACCTCATCTAAAAGCACGCGCTTATGTCATGAAGGTTGTCATCCATGCAGCAAACCACTCTGCAAAGTATGCGCGCACATGACGACATCTAGAAGTTTCAACTAGCTCATCCGATTTTTCATTAACAATAAATGGTGACTACACATGCAACAGTACCAACGTCGTCTATCTTCTCTAGTGTTCGACATGCAAAGTTCAATACATAGGTCAAACGGGGACAAGTTTCAGAATTCGTTTTAATTATAATCGTGCGTATGCCACAAGGTTCCCCCCTCTACCATTATCAAAGCATGTCAGCACGCCTGGTCATGGTTTCGACAAAATTAGGGCCATCATTATTCAGCCACGTTTCAAAACAAATCACAATAGGGAAGTCAGGGAATCCTTCTTGATCCATAAAATTAACGCCATCCATTCAGGCATCAATGAGGACACAGGAAAGGTCACCTGTCTCGCACTATAATGACATGGCGTTTTGAGTTGTCCTTTCCTTTTTTGTAATGTCTGCGCGATATCTTAGGAGCGGTTTTCAGATGCTTTGCCCACCATACTCTGTACCACGTGTTGAGACGCAATGAAAATTTGAAACTTGTACGATCATGTACCAATCACACGTCGGTCGCGAATTCTTTTGGGATACATAATCATTTTTTATCAATTTTTATTCCAATTGCACTAGTTGCTGTACCTGCTGTACTGATATTATAAGTGAGCCCATAAAAGCGGCGGCAAACGTTAGGAAAGATATCTTCCATTTCAATGTGTGCTTTCTGCAAGTTCTTTGAATATAGAAAATACCCGGACCCATCGAATGTTTCCTTCAAGCTATATACAGGGTGTCCCACGTAACTTGAGCCAAGAATTTGAAAATGAAAGACATTTCAGAGGAGAACTGAACCAAACGTATACTATTCGTACTGGTCTATAGATACTCAGGTTATTTTTTATTTCCCCCTAAAGTAATTAGTTAATTATTTTTAATTAGGTAACTCCTTAATTATGGGCTGAAAACCCAAAATATGAACACTGAGCTGTAGAGCACCTTCATAACCCACCGAATGAATTGTTTCCTGTACGATATGTCTTACGGTGTTAATTTTTCCGCATTCTAAAGAAAGCCCGCGAAATTTGAAAATGAGCCACGTGACGGACCGCGAGCGCACTGCTATAGTGCTGGTCTTAAGCGTGCAACCGGTGAACAAGGTCGCCTGCGGCTGCCACGGGGTACGCGACATGATGCTTTGAAGGTGGTCGATGTTTGGGCGTCCGTCTTTGGTTCAATGACGGTGCACATTCACGCTGCTGGCCGAGCGCTGCCGAGATAAGCGTCCAAGACGGATAAATAAAACAAGAAAATAGCTTTATTTTCTTGTTTTCTTGATCTTCTTGATCTTCTGTTTTCTTGATCTTCGTGAATCAGAATCAAACTACTGTTTGTTTTTTTTCCTCGCAGTATTGAGCGCTTTACCACCGCGGCAGCGCTCGGCCAGCAGTCTGAATTTGCACCGTCATTGAACCAAAGACAAACATCGACCACCTTCAAAGCATCATGTCGCTTCCCCGTGGCAGCCGCAGGCGACCTTGTTCACCGGTTGCACGCTTGAGACCAGCACTATAGCAGTGCGCTCGCGGTCCGTCACGTGGCTCATTTTCAAATTTCGCGGGCTTTCTTTAGAATGCGGAAAAATTAACACCGTAAGACATATCGTACAAGAAACAATTCATTCGGTGGTTTATGAAGGTGCTCTACAGCTCAGTGTTCATATTTTGGGTTTTCAGCCCATAATTAAGGAGTTAGCTACTTAAAAATAATTAACTAATTACTTTAGGGGGAAATAAAAAATAACCTGAGTATCTATAGACCAGTACGAATAGTATACGTTTGGTTCAGTTCTCGTCTGAAGTGCCTTTCATTTTCAAATTCTTGGCTCAAGTTACGTGGGACACCCTGTATATACATTGTGAGCAATGTTCGTCTGCTTCAGCTTCTCACCTGTAAATATTCATTATCACCGCTTAGGCCGCGGCAGCGGGGCTCGGTCTCGGGACAATAAAAACGAGTGTTGTGGCCTGAACGTTGTTTCACAATTATGCATATATATATATATATATATATATAGTTTACCTTGATATAGACAAGGTAAACAGCTTGGTAAAAAGTGTGGTGCACCTATACATGCCCAATAAAAGGCGCGCTTTACAGCTGCACAGAACGTAGCAGTGACATAAAATGCAACAACTGTAATGATATTCTTTCAACATACATTATGTAAACTTTCCCTAAACAAAATTTCTTTGAACAGAACCAAACGTGTAGTGTTCGCGGAGGCCGAGAAACGTACAGCCGACACGCATGGCGTTCAGTCTCAAAGTGTCTTTATTTCTCAGTTCCCCTCCCCCGGCTCGCGTGCCCGTAACTCCGTCGTCGGGTGGGCGGAGCCCGCTTCCCGGCGGCTCCCCTCCGTCGGCTCGGGTTCTCACTGCGTTGCAGCAGTAAACACACAGCACATCTCCCCCTCACAGCCTTCCCTTTTAAAAGCGCTGGACAGGCTTGACTACGCGTCCACTCCGTGTCTTGTAGCCTTGTTGGGTAGATAAGCTTTCTTGACGTTCGGTTGTTCTTTTTGGCTGCATTCCGTCTTCTCGACTCGGCACACTTCCCACGTTACTACTACTCGCGTCTGGCGAGGTTTGGTGGTGTCTCCCGGGCGTTGACTCCTGCGACGAGCGTTCAACTTCAGGCAGCGGGGCTAAGTGGATACGGTTTCTTCTCAGTTGGTCTCCGTCTGTCTCAACAACATAAGACCTCGGAGACCCTGCCGAGGAAAGAACGGTTCCAGCCTTGCTTTGGTCTTGTATCCACACAGTTTCCCCTGGCTCTAAATCTCGAAGGACGCGAGCTCCATGCCTTCTATCGTGGTATTTCTTTTGCGTGCCTGCTCGGCGCCGTTCCCACGCCCGGAGTGTATGCTTGTCGACCATTGCGGGTTCAAGCGAACTGCATGCCACCGGTAGAGAGGTTCTCAGACGCCTACCCATCAATAACTCTGCGGGGCTAAAGCCATTTGCAAGTGGCGTGGCTCTATACGCCTGAAGAGCAATATAACTGTCGTCAGTTTTCTGTAGGCCCTTCTTTACGATGCGCACAGCCGCCTCCACGAAACCATTGCTTTGCGGAAACCTAGGGCTCGATGTCACGTGCTCGAAGCCCCATTCTCGCGCAAACTGATGGAAAGCAGAGCCTTCAAGTTTCTTAAACTGAGGTCCATTATCGCTGAAAACTGTTTCGGGCGTGCCGTGCCTTGCGAAAATGGACTTCACATGTTTGATTACTTCTTGCGCGGTCATACTCGTAAGCAGGGCGATCTCGGGAAATCTCGAATAGTAATCTGTTACAAGCAAGTAGTTTTTCCCTCCACAGTGGAACAGATCCATGGCGACTTTCTGCCATGGTCGATCGGGAAATTTAGACGGCATCAAAGGCTCATGTCTGTATGTATGTTCTTGAATACACTGTGAGCATCGCCTAACAAGCTCTTCGATTTCTGTCGACACACCCGGCCACCATACTGACTCCCGGGCTCTTGCTCGACACTTTACGATTCCTTGATGTCCCTCGTGTATCTTTCCGAGTATTTCATTGCGCATAGGTCCTGGAATTGTAATCTTTGAACCTTTCATCAGGAGGCCATCTTCAACAGCAATGCCTGACCTGTGCTGCCAGTAATCTTTACATTCGAAAGGAAGCTCACTGCGGTTTGGCCATCCATCATTGCAGTAGCTGATCAGCTTGCTGCAAATTGGATCTTCCGCTTGCTTTCGTCGAATTTCTACAAGTCTCTTGTCAGTTGAAGGAAGATTGGCAATTACGCTTCTAACGTAACACGCAACTTCTTCTTCAAGCTCCATGCTATCTCGATGAGGTAGCGGCTGTCGAGACAGAGCATCAGCAGCGACAAGTTCTTTGCCTGGCACATGTGTCATTTTGTACGAAAAACGCATCATGCGCATTTTTAGCCTCTGTAGCCTGGGCGTGATGTCCGACAGATTTTTCGACATGAAAATTGGCACTAGCGGCTTGTGGTCTGTTTCAATGGTAAAATGTAAACCAGTCACATACTCCTGAAACTTCTCACATGCCCAGGTCACGGCAAGGCCCTCTTTTTCAATCTGTGCGTATCTCCCTTCTGTTTCGGACAGGCTACGGGATGCGTACGCTACAGGCCTATACTCTCCATCTTTCTGCTTCTGTCGCAGAACTGCCCCCAGCCCAAATGATGAGGCATCCGCTGAAACTACTGTCGGATTCTCTGGATCGAACACTGACAGAACCGGGCTTTCACACAGCTTTTTCTTCAACAGTTCGAAGCTTTTCTGCTGGGCTGAGGTCCATACCCACTCGCTTTTCGTGCTTAAAAGAGCGTTCATGGGGTGGGCTATTTCTGACATGTTCGGCACAAACTTCATCAGGTAGTTCGCCATTCCCATAAACCTTCTCAGCTCCTGAGTGTTTGATGGGGGTCTCATGTCAATAATAGCCTGAACTTTCGAAGGGTCAGCATGAATTCCTTGGCTGTCGACAATGTGGCCCAAGAACTTTACCCTTTGTACATTGAACTCACACTTTTGACGATTCAACGTTACGCCATGTTTCTGTAATCTTTGCAGAACTCTTCTGAGACGGGCGTTATGCTCTGCTTGCGTTCTGCCATAGATCAGAATATCATCCATGTTACACACGACGCCTTCTAGATTATCCAGAAACTGGGACATCTTCCTTTGGAAGATTTCGGGCGCAGAACTGATTCCGAAAGGAAGTCTTTTGAATCGGTATCTGCCGAATGGCGTTATGAACGTGGTCATGTTTCGAGACTCCTCCGCGAGTTCGAACTGCCAAAATCCTGAATTGGCGTCGACTTTGGAAAAGTATTGAGCTCCGGCAAGTTGCGCAAGCACATGCTCAGTTACAGGCAGAGGGTGAACCTCTCGCTCGACAAACTTGTTTAGCTCAGTCAGGTCTACGCATATGCGCACATCTCCATCAGGTTTTTGAACAATGACCATTCCAGAACACCATTGCGTTGGCTCCTCAACTGGCTCTATAACGTCGAGCTCAACCATGTCTTGAAGTTTTGCCTTGGCCTTCGACATTAGAGGTATGGGAACTTTTCGAGGAGTGGTCAGCATTAACGGTACAGCATTTTCTTTAAGCTTGATCTTGTATGCGAGCTTAATTTTTCCGAGACCGGAAAAGAGTTTGGGAAACTCACCCTCTGGGTTGACAGCTCCGCTTTTCTGACTGATGACTTGATCAAGACGCTTTACGATGCCTAGTTTTTCGCTTGCTGCCCTTGACAAGAGAGGCATGTGGAGGCCATCCACAACGTATACGTTTGCCTTTGTTGACTTGTCGCGGTATGATATCTCTGCTGTTATCATGCCGGAAACAGCAAGCTCCTGCTGGTTAGGTCCCCGCAAGACATTCCCCTCCTTCTTGAGGTGCAGACTCTTGAAATATCTCTGGTACAATTGGAGAGGTATGACAGTCACATCTGCTCCTGTGTCCACTTTGAAGGTGACAGGCGACCCGTTGATACCCACAGCAGCCATCCACTTGTCGTCGCAGCTGGATGAGATGGCTCCGAGAAATGCGTCGTTGCTACGGACGATCTCGCGGACTGATGCTCCTCCTTTGCAGACGCGGGCAAAATGTCCTTTGTGACGGCACTTGTTGCATGTCGCCTTTTGCGCAGGGCATTTCCCTGAAGTGTGCTGCAGGTAGCCACAGAACGGACACTGCTTTGCTTCGGATTCAGGCGGCTTCTTAACTTGTTTTGAAGGGACCTTGCGATTCCCCATGTGGTACGCTTGGTCTACGAGCCAGGCCGACTCTATCCACTTTCCCTTCGTTGTTTCCATGCAGCGTAGCAGCTTGTTCTTTTACGACTTCAGACTGTCGCGCCATTGTGGTGGCCTTTTCGAGGGTCAGCTCCGCATCCAGCTGCATTGTTTCCGACAGCTTGCGGTCTCTGATGCCCACGACTATGCGGTCCCGGATCATCTCGTCGTGTAATTCTCCGAAACTGCACAACTTGGCCAGTCGGTGTAGCTCTGTGACGAACTCTTCGACACCTTCTCCTTCCCGCTGTTGTCTTCCGAAGAATGTCGCTCTGTCGTACACGACATTCTTGCGAACTACGAAGTGGTTCTCGAACGCCCTCAGGACATCGTTGTAGTTGTTCTTCTGCTCGTCTGTCAACTTTAATGAGGCGAGGATGTCTTCTGGCTTGTCGCCCATAAAGTAGACCAGTGCGTAGACTTGTTCCACTGAGCATTTCGAAGCGAGTCCACTCACGATGCGGAAACGTTCAAATCGCCGCTTCCATTGCGGCCATTCACTGGGGTTTGTGAACGTGAATTCCTCCGGAGGCTTGCACTGAAAGCTGGACGTAGCCATTTTTCCTTGCTGAGGTTCCGACTCCTCCATCGGTGCTCTTGGCAGGTTCAAATGTTCGCGGAGGCCGAGAAACGTACAGCCGACACGCATGGCGTTCAGTCTCAAAGTGTCTTTATTGCTCAGTTCCCCTCCCCCGGCTCGCGTGCCCGTAACTCCGTCGTCGGGTGGGCGGAGCCCGCTTCCCGGCGGCTCCCCTCCGTCGGCTCGGGTTCTCACTGCGTTGCAGCAGTAAACACACAGCACAAAACGAACTTTCTTTTAACTATGTTTAGTGATATAAAATATAAAAACGTTAACACTTTTAACATATATTCTTTTAAATTTCCCTGCAGAAACTTCCTTTACAGGAAGCTATACAACTTTGGTTTATTACGCCATGTTTCTGTAATCTTTGCAGAACTCTTCTGAGACGGGCGTTATGCTCTGCTTGCGTTCTGCCATAGATCAGAATATCATCCATGTTACACACGACGCCTTCTAGATTATCCAGAAACTGGGACATCTTCCTTTGGAAGATTTCGGGCGCAGAACTGATTCCGAAAGGAAGTCTTTTGAATCGGTATCTGCCGAATGGCGTTATGAACGTGGTCATGTTTCGAGACTCCTCCGCGAGTTCGAACTGCCAAAATCCTGAATTGGCGTCGACTTTGGAAAAGTATTGAGCTCCGGCAAGTTGCGCAAGCACATGCTCAGTTACAGGCAGAGGGTGAACCTCTCGCTCGACAAACTTGTTTAGCTCAGTCAGGTCTACGCATATGCGCACATCTCCATCAGGTTTTTGAACAATGACCATTCCAGAACACCATTGCGTTGGCTCCTCAACTGGCTCTATAACGTCGAGCTCAACCATGTCTTGAAGTTTTGCCTTGGCCTTCGACATTAGAGGTATGGGAACTTTTCGAGGAGTGGTCAGCATTAACGGTACAGCATTTTCTTTAAGCTTGATCTTGTATGCGAGCTTAATTTTTCCGAGACCGGAAAATAGTTTGGGAAACTCACCCTCTGGGTTGACAGCTCCGCTTTTCTGACTGATGACTTGATCAAGACGCTTTACGATGCCTAGTTTTTCGCTTGCTGCCCTTGACAAGAGAGGCATGTGGAGGCCATCCACAACGTATACGTTTGCCTTTGTTGACTTGTCGCGGTATGATATCTCTGCTGTTATCATGCCGGAAACAGCAAGCTCCTGCTGGTTTGGTCCCCGCAAGACATTCCCCTCCTTCTTGAGGTGCAGACTCTTGAAATATCTCTGGTACAATTGGAGAGGTATGACAGTCACATCTGCTCCTGTGTCCACTTTGAAGGTGACAGGCGACCCGTTGATACCCACAGCAGCCATCCACTTGTCGTCGCAGCTGGATGAGATGGCTCCGCGAAATGCGTCGTTGCTACGGACGATCTCGCGGACTGATGCTCCTCCTTTGCAGACGCGGGCAAAATGTCCTTTGTGACGGCACTTGTTGCATGTCGCCTTTTGCGCAGGGCATTTCCCTGAAGTGTGTTGCAGGTAGCCACAGAACGGACACTGCTTTGCTTCGGATTCAGGTGGCTTCTTAACTTGTTTTGAAGGGACCTTGCGATTCCCATGTGGTACGGTTGGTCTACGAGCCAGGCCGACTCTATCCACTTTCCCTTCGTTGTTTCCGTGCAGCGTAGCAGCTTGTTCTTTTACGACTTCAGACTGTCGCGCCATTGTGGTGGCCTTTTCGAGGGTCAGCTCCGCATCCAGCTGCATTCTTTCCGACAGCTTGCGGTCTCTGATGCCCACGACTATGCGGTCCCGGATCATCTCGTCGTGTAATTCTCCGAAACTGCACAACTTGGCCAGTCGGTGTAGCTCTGTGACGAACTCTTCGACACCTTCTCCTTACCTGATGTATATAGAAAGTAAAAGTATATAAGATGTGAGTAAAGTTGATACAAAGTTGGAAAGTAAAGTGTTTAAAAGAAAATAGACGAGCGCTTTTATAAGGGCTCTTCTACCACGGTACTGCACTCATTTTGGTGTACGCAAGACGGAACGAAGCGTTTCGTTGACTGTTTATTGAATTGCCCTTTTCAGTGCAGACATTCGACACGGAGACAAAGCTGCTGGAAGAGCTTCCCTCGATACTATGGTATTGCCTGCACGGCGTGAAGCTTAGAAGTGAGGGCAATTATGTTATGGTTCTCATGGAAAACAAGATTTTTGTGATCGGAGGATACAACGGTAAGTTCTACCAAAGAAGGTGCTCCGTGTTTTATCGTAGAAATATACTATACCAGAATTCTTCGAAAATTTCAAGCGCCAACGTAGCCCACATGCCGCTTACACCGACGCATGAGTGTGTTAACGATTATACGCCGGCGATAGGGGATATCACACAACCAATGCCCATGAGATTGTGACGTGTCATGTGATCATCCATTCTGCTACGGTTCCTGCTTTCTGGCGTGTTGAATTACATTTACAATGGTCTCTGTCTACCGTCGCGGCTTCCTATGCAAATGCGTCGCTGTATGCAGGAGCGAAAAAAATGTGCATTGTGTGGCCGACAATTCGATTTTGTTCGCGACTCCTCCAGCGACACGTGCCTAGGGACCCGGTTCATAACGCATTTCCTGGAAAGGCAGTGCTGCGTTTACCAATGCTGACTCTGTTTACTGCCTAACAAGCAAAGCACAAGGTGTGGATGCCCTTTGATAGAAATGCTGCGTTTTTAAGCACGACACTTAGAGAACCGCGGACCGCGTAGGGCGATCCAGACGGCTGCGTCGCACCACACCAATGCTTCAGAGCAGGGTGGCCCGACTTACCAGTATTGGTAGTTTTCAATCGCAATACAGAAAACACAACACATTGAAATCTCGAAAAGCATGGTCGATTATATTGAAATAGTCTACGGCCTTTCAAACCGCACCAACATTCGATTAGACATTTTGTATGATCGTCAGTCCATTTAAGTGCCCTGCCGGCTGTGACCCCACTGATTGTGACAATACTCTTGCCAAGTTCCACATATTGACTCACCGTTAAAAAAACTATTTACGTTAACTTTAAACAAGCGCGAAAACAAAAATAAGGCTTTCTCTTCTGCAAGAGCGATCCAGTGATGCAATCAACCATGGATTTACCAAGATATTAGGGGATATTAATGCTGCCTATGTTTTGGTAACACTGGGCGCGTCCTTCATGCTCTTCAGGGCGCAGTGCCTCAATGGTCTGCTAGAGCTAGCACTGCGAGAGGAAGTCATCCATGGTACTTTCGGTCCAAGAAAACTGAGCGGTTTCCTACAACATACAGCGGCGAAAGGGCCGCATATGTTCCTGTGCTCTCAAAATTGAACCAGCACTCAACATAAATATTCAGTTTAACCTACAGCGTGATTGTGGGGAGCCAAGGAAACAATATTACGGCGCCGCAGACATTGGCCTGCAAAAGCGAGCTTTACTTTACCGGGATAGCTTTTACGTCTCGGTATCCCAGTATTGTGACGGTGGTGTCCCCTGGAGAAAGGTAACCGCTTTCAAAAGAACTTAAAATGCTCACCTCTCAGCCTCGCGCAGAGGTGTTCCGGATTTTTTGGCATAAAAATATGCAACATGTAAGTACGGTAAGCTACCAATGTAAAATACCCGCCCTGACGTAAATTTGAGCCTGACGTGCTTTCTTCAAGTACCATGGCGAATTCGGCGCAGCCCAATTGACCCCCCGAGGGAGGGTTCCACTCTGGCACGCAGAAATCGCTTCTACTGCGCGTCTGGAACACAACCGCCACCGTTGGAGCGTCACGTCGGGGGTGTTTTGTCGTAGTGGAGCGTCGGAATCCGTAATCTGGTGTGCCGGGTAGATATTCGTCGCAGTATCGGACCGTATGGTAGCTGCTACCAAGCACTAGACGTTCAACGTCAAAGAGCGGGAGTCGTAGGTTTGTCCGGCGTCGCTCCGATCACTCTAGGTAAGTGGGCCAGGCTATCAAGGCATTCGCCCGTGTCACCGCTCATGGCGGCAAGAAACGTTATGACTGCGATTACTTTTCGGGAAATATACATCATAATTGAGTGAAGTGTTCAAAGTGAACATTAAACCAAGGAGCGCCCACCTCCACACCAACGGAGAGGTCGGTATCCGCGTTGCGAGCGGTTAAAAACAGCGGCACCAGACGTCCCACCGAACCGGATCGCGTCAAATGCAACATTGTACTTCCCATAAAGATGTCGCGAAAACTAATAGGATGTCTGAACGCCTATGATACTGTACAAATGCTAATCGTGTTTGCAAACATGGGCACTGTTTTCACGAGCTCGCCTTCGATCGCGTATGGCGAGCACGGCGCCTACCTCGTTACGGCTTCCGCACGTTGGCGCCGGTGAGGACGGGCTCTAAATGCGAAGCATTTTTTAGCGAACTTCGGCGAGTTTGAGCGTATGTATCTATCTATCTATCTATCTATCTATCTATCTATCTATCTATCTATCTATCTATCTATCTATCTATCTATCTATCTATCTATCTAGCCGCCTACGATTTGAGCTCTCCTGGCCCTTTCGCTAACCGAATGGTTTACGAAAATTGGTGTGCCACATCATGACTACATGACGACATGAGTGAGAGGTCATAACATGGAAATCATTGACATGCATGTCATGAGCCGCATGATTTACATGCAACGGTCTTGGTGCTCTCCTGGCCGTTTCGCTAAAGCGATGTATGCGAAAATTGGTATGGCACAACACGACTGCCTGACGAACACAAATGGCAGGTCATAACATGAAAAGCACGACATGCGTGTCATGAGCGGCATGATTTTCATGTCACAGTCTTGGTGCTCTCCTGGTGTGTCTCGGTTAATGGGGTGTATACAAAAATTGGTATGCCACAATATGATTGCATGGCGAATATAAATGACAGCTCATAACATGAAAATCATGACATGCTTGTCATGAGTGACATGATTACATGCGACGGTCTTGGTGCTCTCCTGGCCGTTTCGTTAATGGGATGTATACGAAAATTGGTATGCCACAACATCAGTGTATGGCGAACATGACTGACAGGTCACAACATGAAAATCATGATATGCACCTCATGAGCGACATGATTTACATTCCACGCGTTTCGTTAATGACATGTATACGAAAATTGGCATGCCACAAGATGACTGCATCACGAACGTAAATGACAGGTCATAACATGAAAATCATTACATGCATGTCATGAGGGACATGATTTACATGCCACGGTATTGGTGCTCTCTTGGCCGTTTCGTTAGTGGAGGAAAATTGGTATGCAACAATATGACTGCATGACGAATATAAATGACAGGTCATAACATGAAAAGCGCAATATGCATGTCATGGGCGGCATGATTTACATGCCAGGCGTTTCGTTAATGGGATGTATACCAAAATTGCCATGGAACAACACGACAGCATGGCGAACGTAAATGACAGGTCATAACGCTAGAATCATGACATGCGTGTATGAGCGGCATGGTTTACATGCCACAGTCATGGTGCCCTTGCGGCCGTTTCGTTAACTTCATGTGTACCAAACTCGGTATAGCGAGACAACAATGCAAAGCCACTTTACGTTCCTTATGCGTGCTTCGCATTTCCTTGATTCCCACTGCACGTGGGAGCTGCCAATTTTGTATTTTTGTAGCGCGAATGCGTTCCTCTGTGGCAACATTCGTCGAAAACAAAGCAGGCTTTTCTCTTAGGTGTGCGAACCTAAGATAAGCGTTGATAGGAGATCCATCCAAACACCCCAAAACTGAGCCCTCCGACACAGAGAAGACGCAGCCCACTACCCCTAAATGCACACTGACTCTGTCCACATTGCTGGAAGACGAAAAAGCCCCGTCGCGCTTACCCAACTCCCACCGTGCAAATTACATGACATTCTGCTCAAGGTGGCGTCATTTCCCTACCAGCCACTGTCAACGACAAAACAAGTGAGAGTCACTCAGCCAGCAACAACTTCATGATTAGTCTTCAGGTCTCGAAACGAGCGTAGATGGACCTCAGAACTACGAACATAAAGACTGGCGACGCGAGCGTTGACTTTCACGTCTATGTCCCTCCGCCTCAGAGCGATTACCTTCTGCGCTTTTGACAACTTCCCAGATGACATACCGAAGTACTTGCAAGACAGTAATCCAACCCTGCAAATAGTGAGCGGTATTCCCATGGTCCACACCAACCGAGTCCCCCACCACATGTTTGGGGATCACTTGCCACACTGGATCCTTTGTCACGGTGTTTTCCTCAGTCTTCACCCGTACTATCCTCACTGGGAAGGCTGCATCAGGTGTAGGAAGACGGGCCATATTGAACGCATGAATGCGTGTTATCCAGAAGCAACCGATGCCCTCGCGGTGGGCAGACCACGCGTCCCTCAACGAGGTACAGAACCGACATTCCAAGTGCGCTGCATCGTCTGTAATGGCGGGCACGCCAGCAACAGCTCCAATTGCAAATTCGCTTCGTCAAGAAGCCGTTGGCGTTCGGTAGAAACTCCTATCGCGCCTAGTCACCTCAACGATCGTCCATGCTCCGAACTGTGTGGTCGCCAACCCAGCACGAATGTTCCCCTCCTGTCGGCCAACTACTATAGGATGAACGGGTCAGTCGCACGAGATCCCCCACCCGCAAGAGATCACGGACAAGCTACTACTTCTGTTCTTCGAATTCTTGAGGCCCTTCGATGTCGGTCGACTTTCCGCCGGCTTTGGGTCAGGGCTCGTCAGAGTACTTGTCCGGCCCCACAAAGGTGGCATGGGGCATAGCACTCCCGTCCGCGCTCGAGTCGTCGTCGCAGGACGCTTTGCCAGACCCACAGGTGAAGGCACTCGTCAGGGAGAATGGATCTCTGAATGGCCCAATTGCCCTCGCAGAAGTCCGAAATCTCATCATTCTTATCCCATGAGAAAGCTGACATAGTACGTAACACGGTGTGAGTGGCTAGGGGCCTGCCTGCGCCGCTACAGTATCGCAAATAACGCGGTACGTACAGTCACTTGAATCCAAATTGGGCAGCACCCTTCCCTGACCGGCTCTAACAACCATCTCGCACAAGCATCAGTAGCCACCACCGCCGCCACCGCGGAAAGCATAAAGCTACAACGTCGACCACGTCACTCCGAATACGCCCTCACATACTGCTGCAATCACGAAAGCTGTAGTAGATGCA
Source organism: Hyalomma asiaticum (assembly GCA_013339685.2). Lineage (NCBI taxonomy): Eukaryota > Metazoa > Arthropoda > Arachnida > Ixodida > Ixodidae > Hyalomma > Hyalomma asiaticum. Next base: position 8,683 of record JABSTT010002628.1, on the reverse strand, counting down.
TTTCAGGCGAGAGATGCAAAGCTCGAAGCCGGCCTGGGACCTTTGCATGCGACATGCAAAGTGCGTCTGAATATCATGCATCGAGCCATAGACTCCTAGTTCGCAAATATAGTACAGGAAGCCGGCAATATGCACGCTATCTGCAATGCTTTCAAACAACATAAAGAAAACGCGTTCACCAGAATCAGTCAGCGCATCGTTCTGCTCCTCCCCTCCTCGCACATTTGCCCCTCAACACTGCAAAGGGCCATCCAGGTAACTAACGATGGCTCACGCAAATTTGAATGCCTGGAAGTGGAACTTCAGGGCTACCGCAAAAAGCCGAGCCATCTGCAGCACGTTGTGCAGAATTCCAGCTGGCTAAAACCGAATCAATTACGACATCATCGCGTTGCAAGAAACACCCGCCACAGTCACTCTTTCTAGCTATGTGGTCCACCGGCAGCTCGGTCCCCTCGCACCCCCTTGCACGTCTACACTAGTAAATTCACAGTTGCCTCACAGCCACAAAACATGATATATATTGCACAGAAGTCCCGCATACAGTCATCGAATCCTACAACGACAGCGCACGGATAGGTCGCTGTTCGTTCTGGACATATATTTTCTTCGCGAGCTAAAGTAGACAATTTCTTTTGCCGTGTTCACAAAACGCCAGGACTCGCCGGTGATGCGCTACTGCTTGTCGTCGGCGATACCGACGCAAGCCAACGTTACTGGGGCTACAGGCACGCAAACACTCAAGGCAAAAAGCTATGGGCACTCGTGCAGGATCTGCGCCTTGCCTCGCAACAGTGTATGCGCAACGCATCACTAGACCTCACACTAGGCAGGAACGTGATGCACGGGACCTGGGACAACACGGGCACCCTTGTGGGTAGCGACCACTACATCATCGCGATAGCAATCAATACATCTTAAGCAGGAAAAGGAAACCTATGGGTCGCATCAGGGAGTGGTCGACATTCCACAAGCTTCGTGAAGGCCCCCGACACAATTACAGGCATCAACGAATGGATCGAATCCTTGCAAGAGCATGTAAAAGCCACGACGCGCGTGGTTGAGACCAGCGCCGCTATGCCTACGACTGACTCGCGCCTCCTACACATGTGGGACGCACATGCAAGCCTCTTGCGCAGGTAGGGACGGCGATTTCGTAAGAAGCTACGACATCGCATCTAGACACTTCCGCGCGAAGTCTGAACACGTACATAGCCTTGCCCTTGCGGGACAGCAATGGCGACAGCTGTGTAATGGACAGATGTAATCCGTAAAAACATGGCACCTACTTACTCAATCCCTGTACATAAATCTTCTGGACAAAAGCAACTGCAACGTCTCGTCCATTCTACACTGGCACGTATGTCGAACTGCTCGATGAACTCGCCGATCGCTAGGCGATTCTCAGCGAGTCAAGCGCACCGTAGGCGACGCCATTGCCCCTGTTTGAGATTAACGCCAACAAAGAAAAAGAATTCTCGGAGCTCCTGGCGCATGCCTCGTCTGTACGTTCTGTTGCTGCTCTAACACCGTCATGGTGTCGACGCCTCTGCGACTACTGTCATTCCTGTAAGTATGGTGCCGAAAACCCGTATTTCACTAGCGGAGACTTCACTAGAAGGGACCCACGAAGAAAATGCCATCTCTAAGACTAACGCAGCTACGTCCACCGAAGTCGAGATGCGGTATCTACCAAGACTTTCAGCTCTTTGGAGGAGCAACTGGGCGTAGGCTGAGCGAACTCTCCCGACCCGCCTCGAGCCTCACCAAGAATGGATCGAAAAAGAATCGGAGTGCACTGCGCGCCGGCGTGACGAAACTCATTAGCGGCCCCAACTAGCTGAGAGCATCACAACAACGACTATTGGTGAGCTGCAAGACAACTTGAATATTCTTATAATGAAAGCGACAGCCTTTTGAGAACTAGATGCATCATCGAGCTTTTGGTAGAGGACAACCATTTGAATCGGAGCTCGAAAGCATTGGGAGCTACCAAACAACTATATGTTTGGCGAAGCCAAAGGTTTATAGACGCATGGAAGAAATGCAAAAGTGACTTCACTGCATTCAAGCGCCTGGGCCAAGCACTGATCGCATAGACCGTGCACAGAACACAGATACACAGAACACAGAACACAAAACAGTCTCTCACCCGAGATCGCGCTACGGCATTGCCACAACAAGTCCAGCAATGTTGACGAAATTCGCGGTTTTACCTTATGGTGTTCGTGTAGAAGGAAGTGACTAGCAAAGAAAAAATCCGCAGCAACTCGATTACAGCAGTAATTGACAAATGCGACATTCCTATGTTGCTCATTCTCCTGAGTGTCCAAGTCACTTTCGCCCCGCCATGGTGGTCTAGTGGCTATGACACTCTGCTGCTGATCCGAAGGTCGCGGGATCGAATACCGGCTGCGGTGGAGGCGATGCAGGCGATGGAGGCGAAATGTTGAAGCCCGTGTGCTGTCCGATGTCAGTGCACGTTAAAGAGCCCAGATAATAAAAATTTCTGGAGATATCCACTACGGGATCTCTCATAATCAGAGCTGGTTTTGGGCCATTAAACCCACAAATCAAATCAAATCAAGTAACTTTCAACGTTCTCATCTCGAATCTCAAGCTAGCCGTCTGCAATGCCTTCCTAGTGCTTTTCAAGTTCTTAGAATGTTTCTTTATTCAGTTTCTTCAATTCATTATCTGCTTTGCTGTTTCCACAGCGATTCATCGTCCTGTTTTGCCTTGAAGCTCTCTTGAAGTATTGCGGAAGTAAAAATGCGCATGCTGCACTGAATAACCAGCCTTTGCTGGAAGTGCTAGCTTGGACATTGGGCACCAAACCCACGCGCAGGCTGTCACGTTTGTTTCGTACCCGGTGTCACTGGGTGGACCCCGTTAGCTCTTGCAGAAGCTCATTAAACATTTATGACGGTCAGCAGTAAAAACGAGGACAAAACGTAAAGAATGGCACTAGCCACAGCGCTGTCTCACAGCTAATTTTTATTAGGCAAAATACGAGTATTCAAAACACTGACCAAGCCCTCGTGTTCCCATGCCAGAGACGGAAAAGTGTGCAACACAGGAGAAGCCAGGTGAGAGCCAGTGCAACATATGCTATGGAGATGGGGTAATACCGCGTTTTCCCCCCAACGTGCCGGTTCTTACGTCTTTGGAGTATCCGAGGCGTCACCTCAAGACACTCAAAGAAGGACGAGGCCGTTTGTACACCACATTTAATATACAAACTATAAACACGAGGCACAAGCACAAACCGAAATGTACATCCGTAAAATGACAACTGAAAGGCTGTAGGCACTACTATCTACTAATGTTAAATGGAGTCCTGATTAAAGACCCAGTTCCTAATTATATCCGATCGCAAATAGAGCAGATGGCACGAGCGCTTTTTCTCACCAGTCAGCGTTGTAAGCAGGCGTTGGTAGAGAGATACTGTATATGCTGCAGCAGGCAGTAACTCTAGGTGTTGGCTTGGAGCGTGGCAGCTTCTGAAGAACGCCGCAACAGTCGGCGTCCAGAAGCACGAGGGTCAAGGCCCGTCCCGGCCGGACAGCCACGCCTGTGCTTGAGACCGAAACTCGAAAGCCCAGGCCTGTACATCTGTCAGCAGCAGCTGCACTTTGAAGAGACCCAGCCTTGGTCATATGGCACCCCACAGGTCATACAGACCTTAGGTGGGCATCGTTGCGCGGGTCCGGAACCCGACAGCCCAGTACCGTGGCCGGTCTTCTCCCCTGCTCTCCCTCCTGGTCTCACAGGCCTCAGGTGTGCACCATGGCTCGGGTACAGAACCCGACAGCCCAGTGGCGTGTCCGGTCTTCTCCGCTGGTCTTCTGCGATAAGTGCTTCGTTTTAGGGGCGAAGCTCGTTGAGGTTTGGGTCTGTCCGTCCGTTGTAGCGCGTTACCTACTAGGAACGCGCTACTAGGAGGGCGCGTGTGGGAGGCGCGCGAGCTCTCACTCTTCCATCCGCTGTCTTGTGAGAGAAAGAGAGAGACAGAGAGAGCGGAAGGCACGCGTTGACTATGGAAACGCTCTTTCTTCGTCGAACGCTCTACCAGCTCGCAGAGAAGGAGAATGCGCCCTCACCCGCGAGAGACAAGCTTGACGCAGGCAGCGTCTGCCAGCGAGTTTGATTGATCAATCAATCATCAAATACCGACTGCTCGCGCTGGAGAACCATTCACCGGCCACCCATATATATATATATATATATATATATATATATATATATATATTATATATATATATATATATATATATATATGTAGGCCCTGGATCTTGACTTGCAATGAAGTGCCGGTGGGAGATTTCACTTGTGCGTAGTTGAACCATAAGGATTCGTAGCGTGCGCGTTAACTAAATTGATCCAGAAGTCGGCACGATCTACGATGGCCCCGCCACGGTGGTCTAGTGGTTATGGCACTCGGCTGCAGATCCGAAGGTCGCGGGATCGAATCTCGGCCGCGGCGGCTGCATTTCGATGGAGGCAAAATGTTGAGGCCCGTGTGCTGTGCGATGTCAGTGCACGTTAAAGAACCCCAGGTGGTCGAAATTTCCGGAGCCCTCCACTACGGCGTCTCTCATAATCAGAACTGGTTTTGGGACGTTAAACCCCACAAATCAATCAATCATCTACGATGAACCTCCGGAGCTTCGCCCACTCATCATCATTCACTCCGTCGATATGCTGCGATTTTTTCTTGGTTCTGTTATTTTCCTAGTGTTCGTGTTAACGTCGTCTTCGTCTTGCATCCACTCCTATTATGGCGCGCACATTTAAATACGAGCACTTCACTCATCACAGCTATGTAATGAAATGATTCACAAATGAAATTTCTTTGTCATGCAGGGTATCTATGGTAAATAGGAATGTAAAAAGTAATATTGATGGCAATGCAATTAAAGGGACAAGATATGTTGAGTGTTGTTTGGTATTCGTGAGTTATTCAAACCGTGAACAGAACGTCAAAAAAGTGTTTTATCTTTTTCCCATATGCTGCTCGGGTTTATGCTTCACCCATGAATTGCCACAGGACAACCAGGTGCAAGTTTTAAACTCGGGGCTAAAACTCACCATGACTGATGTATTCTTCCAGTACAGCCAAAGTTAAGTCCGAAAAACGTAGTGTAAATTTCAAATCCGCTCATTCTAGGATAGTCAAAAAGGGATTGCCCTCGCTTGCCTATTCTCATCACTTCGAAAGTCATATTTTCATCAGGCCTCTGATCATCTGATAGCGTTTAAGGACAAGTAATACGTCTAAGGGCTGCAGGGTTTCCAATATGTGCCATCTGGTTGGATGTGGAGAAACTAACAAAACGTGTAAGATTAGGAACACTGAAGAGAAAATGTGTTACCATGCGGTTAGAAAATATTAGCCATTTTATATTTACGTGAAATATCGCGTTGTCTGAGAAATGTTCTTTTTCCGAACTAATAAATGAGATTTGCGGAACTATTGAAAAAAAAGCGTGCTTATAAATGATTAGGAGCGAATAAAAAGCTGTAAGGTAAAGAAACACGTGCCCTCGTTCGGTGCATGCAAAGTAGGCCTTGCGTATCAGGCGCTGTTTTGGCGTGGTGACATGTATATTGGCCAGACAGCCGGTGTTTGTAATATTGGCTGAGGATTGTGATGAAGTGAAGTGGCCGTGTGTGGCAAGAAATGTGTTTATAGTGCGCGCCACCAAAGCCATCGAGGAAGACGACAACGCCACATAGCGTCACGTCACGTGGTGGCGCGAAACCGCCCGACGAGTAGGAGGTGCCACGACGTAGAAGAGACTGCCAAGGGTTCGGGAGAAGAGCCAGGCAGACGTGGCTGGGCAATCGAGGAACCAGGGCGCGGGAGTAGAGACAAGTCGGGTGGCGGACTGGAAGTCTCAGTGGGCTCCCACCTGGGGCCGTACCACCTCTCACTTCGGGCCTGGCGTGGGTGTAACGTCGCCAGGACCATCCCACCATGCAAATCCTGCTGCCACAGCAGCAAGTGCAGACGCCGAACACGCCCAGGTCAGCGGCCTCTATGACGAGCAGGTTCTTGACTGCGCCGTCGGACGTCGCGTCTATGGTGCCGCCACAGGTTCGACCATCCCCTCCCTGCATTGATCTTGCCACAGTGAATGATCGCCGCCATTGCTCACCGGTGAACTGTTTCCTGTCTTGGCAAATGAGTTATGCAGAAACCCGGAAGGTGGAGTAAAGTTTTATGAAAAGGGAAAATTAGCATCCACCCGTTTTGTAGCACAAGGCTACAAGGAAATCCATACGGATTTCTCAGAAATGAAAGCTTCCTAGTTGCCGAAAAATTCGTCCTGGTCTGGGGTTCGAACCCGGGACCAACGCCTGTCCGGGGCGCTCGCTCTCCCAATTGAGCTAACCAGGAGGCTAGCGATTGACAGCGCGAGGGCCAATCCATCGACAACTCGAAGCTCAATTGGCAGAGCGAGCGCCCCGGACAGGCGTTGATCCCTGGTTCGAACACCGGACCAGGACGAATTTTTCGGCAACTAGGAAGCTTTCCTTTCTGAGAAATCCGTATGGATTTCCTCGTAGCCTTGTGCTACAAAACGGGTGGATGCTAATTTTCCCCTTTCAGAAAACTTACATTACTGCACCTTGCGGGTTTCCGCAGAACTCATTTGCCATATTCATGTCCTTGTGCTTCGAATTGTCGATGGATTCGCCCTCGCGCTGTCAGTCGCTAGCCTCCTGGTTAGCTCAATTGGCAGAGCGAGCGCCCCGGACAGGCGTTGGTCCCGGGTTGGAACCCCGGAACAGGACGAATTTTTCGGCAACAAGGAAGCTTTCGTTTCCTGTCTTGTTCTGCCCTTCTGTTTTTTATTATATTCACAGATTTCTGTATTCCTCTTGCATGCTCTTTCTCTCTTCTGCTTCATTTAATTATTCGATCTTCTATTTCTTGTACAAACACAGTGTTTGCTCCATAAACGGCCTCTTCGTTACCGCACGGATGAGAGTTTTGTTATCGGTGGAATTCGAACCGAAACAGGAGCGTTTCATTTTAGAGAGACAGTTTTGGGTGTTCGTCTCACCCTTGCTCGTTACATTGACGTCCGCGATAGGCGTCCGCGATATTACGGGATTAATTTGCAACAACAGTACAATTAGTAGATGAGAAGAAAAAAAAGGAAAGAGAAAGTCACAGCATATCCACGGAGTGAATGATGATGAGTGGGCGAAGCTCCGGAGTTCATCGTAGATCGTGCCGAGTTCCAGATTAATTTAGTTAACGCGCGCGCTGGTTCAACTACGCACAAGTGAAATTTCCCACCGGTTACTGCATTGCGAGTCAAGATCCAGTGCATATATATATATATATATATATATATATATATATATATATATATATATATATTATTTGTGGTCGGTGAACGATTCTCCAGCGCGAGCAGTCGGTATTTTTCAAACTCGCTAAAAGACGCTGCCTGCGTCAAGCTTGTCTCTCGCGGGTGAGGGCGCGTTCTCCTTTGCGAGCTGGTACAACACCTGGCTGGTAGCGCGTTCATCGAAGAAAGAGCGTTTCCATAGACAACGCGCGCCTTTCGCTCTCTCTGTCTCTCTCTCTCACACAAGACAGCAGATGGAAGAGTGAGAGAGCTCGCGCGCCTCCCACAATATAGGTAACGCGCTACTACAACGGACGGAGAGACCCAAACCTTAAGGAGCTTCGCCCCTAAAAGACGCTCACTTCTGAAGCTACTTATAGGTTTGAGCACGGGCGGGCACTGCTTGATACGGGTGCCGCGATCTGCCTCACAGAGGGCAGAAACTCCGGTTATGTTCACTGTTAAGTATGACACGTGCGACTGTTATCGTGAACGCCGTTATCACCTTCCTGTGAATCGCGCGCTTGCTTTGATCGTTTGCGGCGAGCGCAGTTATCGCTTTCTGTTATGCCAACGCAAGCCGCGTTTATCTTGCATGTCACTTCGGGAAGCGTGTCGACAATTCTTGAAGCTTTGCATGCTGACGCGCACACTAGCGTAACTTCTGGAATTCCAGAGAGAATGCGAGAACGCGTTAAGCCATGTGTATAAAAGCCGACGCAGTGCGCCGCTTGTTAGTCTTTCCGTCGACCGACGACTGACCGACGACTGTGATTGGCCTTGTTTTGCTGGGCACAAGTTCGCCCAATAAACAGTTCGCCTGACGTCACCTTGAGTCCTGCGTGCATCGTCTAGAGTGCTGCGAGTGTCACGGCCACATGACAGTATGATTAAAGAGGGGGGGGGGGCGGGGCCACTGCATTCTCTCACCCGCTGAATCCGCCTAGTCATTCCCCAGAGCCGGCAGCCGATTGTCTCGTTCGTTATCACTCCCTTTCCAGCCTCTCCCGTTCCTTGCTATGCCTGTCCACGTCTGTCAATCGAGTTACTGAGTGAAAGGAAAGAAAAGAAACGGAGGAAAGAAAGAATTACAGCATATCCACGGAGTGAATGATGGTGAGTGGGCGAAGCTCGGGAGGTTCATCGTAGATCGTGCCGAGTTCTGGATTAATTTAGTTAACGCGCACGCTACGAATCCTCATGGTTCAACTATGCACAAGTGAAATCTCCCAGCGGCATTTCATTGCAAGTCAAGATCCAGTGCCTATATATATACATATATATGGTTGCCGGTGAACGCTTCTCCAACGCGAGCA
>JABSTT010002627.1:0-39213 GCA_013339685.2 Hyalomma asiaticum | reverse complement strand
CTCCAAAGTTCGAGTGACCATATTGCTCTGCGTCAATATGGACGGGAGCCATCGGCTCAAGCCCTTCATAACTGGGCGATCCAAGAAGCCAGTCTGTTTCAGGAATCAGCACATCCCAGTCCACTATCGCAGCAACAAGAAGGCCTGGATGACGCACGACTTGTTCGAGGAGTGGCTGCTCGAGATGGACGGTGTCATCGAAAGCCAGGGGCGGAAGGTCATTTTGTCGCTGGATAACTGCAGCGCACATACCGTGAGCCCGAAGCTGACGTCAATTGAACTGATGTTCCTGCCGCTGAACACGACAGCAGGCTTTCAACCGCTGAACACTGGCGTGAATGCAAATTTCAAAGCGTTGTACCGGCGGCGCATGCTAGAGTGGCTGGTGCTAACAATTGACCGCTCGGCTCCCGGTACGTCAGGCAATACAGACGGGCCCCTGACATGAAGATTAGCCTTCTAAAGGCCGTGCGCTTTGTTTACGGCACGTGGTACGACGTGAAGCAGAGCACAATTCAAAACTGCTTCAAGAAGGCAGGCTTTGTGCGACAGGACCAGCCTCCCCCGCCTAATGACAGCGAGACTTGCGACACCGCGGATCTCGCTGAGCTCTGGGAGCACGTCGCTACTGGTGACGCAGGCAGCGAGTGTGTCGCATCGGTTGAGGACTTCCTGACAGCAGACAGTGCTGCTTCAGTCTGTAACAAACTCACCGACAAGGCAATCGTCGCGGATGTGCTGTCTCGACAGACACTAGCGTTGTGCGATGGCAGCAGCGACAGCGACGAGTGGACGGCGCTTCTCTGACCCCGTCGATGACCACGCAAAGTGCACTGATGTCAATAGACTCTCTGGTTGACTTCATGCACACCAAAGGGATGCCGCCAGAGCAGCTGGAAGCTATGCGAACCGCGCTTGTTAAACTCAAACTTCCGCGGAAGCAACTGCGGATTTCGGACTTTTTCAGTGCACCGAACCCGTAATACGCAGTCTGAGTAAGAAATAAAGTTCTTTTTTTTAAAGCTGTTTATCTACAACATCTGTTCATTGATGGAAAAAGCGAACTCGAGCCCGGAGCTACGAAAGGTACGTCCGGCGACAATATTTTTATGGCAGTCCAGATATAACGATTATCGGTCATAGCGATCATATTTTCAGGTTTCCTCGATATCGTTATAAGTGGACTGCACCGTATAATGTCACCTTGTACATAGGAGTTTCTGTAATATAGACTGTGTGTGCATGTGCTCTCAAGAGCAGTGCGTTCCTTGGCGAGTGGTCCTTGGCCCAACATCACGTGGTTTAGATTTACCATAGTGGCAATCTGGCGTGTAAAAGAGAACGTGTCAAAAAACTAAAAAAATCCACATAAGATAGCATAGTGCATCAGTTACATGTGGCTCAGGTAATCTCCCCCTATGTTATCCGATTCTTTGAAGCCAGAAACCGAAAATGAGTACTGTTATCAGACGTCAAATGTAGTGCACCAGTCAATGATTACTGTCTTTCCTGGTAGGTGAGAAGACGACCTCAAATTCTTTAAACAAATTGAGCACCTATGAGCTCTGTTCGACACTCAGATTCCAAGATATCTTGACATTAACTTGACACATATCTTGAGTCACTGCCGGCGTGCGAATTAGGTTAAGGGATGGAATCTTGTGTGGTTTTTTAGGGGCGAAGCTCCTCTTAGTCTAACCTTGTCACGCGTCAGTCGTCAGGCCTAACCCGCGTGCCGCGAGGCACGCGCTCGCCCTCGGCGCGTGCCTCTCTCTCTCTCTTCCGGCGCGTGCCTCTGCTGTCTTGTGAGAGAGACAGAGAGAGCAAAAGGCGCGCGTTGGCTATGGAAACGCTCTTTCTTAGAGGAACGCTGTACCAGCTTGCAAAGAAGGAGAACGCGCCCTCACCCGCGAGAGATAACGCTGGCGCAGGCAGCGTCTCCTGGCGAGTTTCTTGATTGAGAAATACCGACTGCTCGCGTTGGAGAAGCGTTCACCGGTAACCCATATATATATATATATATATATATATATATAGGCACTGGATCTTGACTTGCAATGAAGTGCCGGTGGGAGATTTTACTTGTGCCTAGTTGAACCATGAGGATTCGTAGCGTGCGCGTTAACTAAATTAATCCGGAACTTGGCACGATCTACGATGAACCTTCCGAGCTTTGCCCACTCATCATCATTCACTCCGTGGATATGCTGTAATTTTCTTTGTTCTCGTTGGCTGTACCTGGGTCGACTCCGGTTATGACCGACACCTGATGCAGTGGAAATGCCGCAGCTCTTGCATTTCATCAGCTCTTTGATAGGGCTGCGGCATTCATGCACTTAATGTCCCAGGCGGTTGTAGAGCATACACCTTGGCGTTGTTTTTCTGGGAGCATTGTCGGGATTCCTCTTTATGTGCCTGGAGTCGTCTGGTCCCTTTCCAAGGTTCGACAAATTCTGTGCTTCCATATTACAGTCAGTAGCGTCAGCTAGTTCTTAAAGTGTCTTGCACTCTCGTTCCTTCAATAACACTGTAAGCTTTGGATTGCAGCACCAGATAAACTGTTCTGCAAGCATGTGGTCTCAAAAGTATTCGAACGTTCTGGACATGTTGCCCATGTCAATCCAGTGGTCAAAATACTAGGACAGTCTCGCAGCTAACTGTCTCCCAGTTTCACCATCTTCTGCACGTGCCTTTCGGAATTTTTCCTGATATCCTTGCGCAGTGGATCAAGATCTCTGCAGCAAGGCTTTCTTTACTTTTTCACAGTCCAAAGAATCAGTGGCCGTCATTCAGCCAATGACAGTTAAAGCTTCACCACTCACACACCTGCTGACAGCTGGTGCCCACTTTTCTTGGGACCAGCCTTGTCCGGTGGCCACATGTTCAAATCTTTGCAATACGCATGTAAATAATCACATTGCTCATTAAAAATGGTTTTGCGGGTAGAGTACTGAAGAGATGTTGGTCAGCAAAGGCATAAGATCAGCGCTGGCTGCAGCAGCTCCACTCAAAGCTCCTTGAAGCATTAGCTTCAGCTCAAGGATTTGCCTAACACTTTCATCTGCCTCCCTGTTTGCCTCTCTCACAGCAGCACTCATCTCACTGCCTCACCTGGTCGGTCTCAATCCATTTCTGCAATTCTGCGCCAGACATTCCTAGCTGAATGCCAACAGCGGCTAACCCTTCTGTATCCATCATTGGATAAACTTCTATGAGGGTGCACTCGAGAAGCAGTACTTCCGAGTTTTTTTACGAGCGGTATCCTGGCAGGCTCGTCAGATTGTCACGATGGTAAATGTAAACCACGTGATGTTGGGCCCAGGACCCCTCACTAAGGAATGCACTGCTCTCGAGAACACATGCACGCACAATCTATATTAGAGAAACTCCTATGTACAATGCGACATTATACATGCACCTACTTTTCACTGTGAACATGCACTATTTCCACGTAGTCCTACGGCTGCTACTAGTAGGTCCCGGAGAAACGAAAGAAAGAAATGTTCTCACCGTGTTTCCTGCATGTTGTTGTTGACACTTCCAGGCTTCCAGGCAGATGTCGGTTGCGACGAGAAAGTGGCCAGTAAGATGCTGGAAATATGGGTCCCCCCAAGGGACTGTTGGACCACAGCAGCAGCCCTTACACCACAGCGACTGTTTCAACAGCCACGGCAGCCAGTAGGCTGCAGTGTTCATCCAGCGTCTCTGTTGATGACAGCGATGGCTGGAATGAGAGCCTCAGTAGGCGCGATGGTTGCCGCAGTGATCAAGAACACCACCACCTCATCTGGCTCCCTGGACCCGTTACCCAGCAGGAACGTAGGTCCTTGGTGTCGCAGTATGCCATAGCGGTTGGTCACAAATTCTCTGGACCGGACATCCAGCGAGAGTCAGCTGGCTTCAACACCACGCAGCACGAACCACCAACACGCACTACACGAGCACACTTCATCGTCATCGCCCCCGCACGGCGGACATTGAACTGTTTGAATTTCATGCCTCTATCACGACACTTGTCCTGTACTTCTCCTCCTCCCTATCCCCTTGTTCCTCCTAATTATATTCCTTCTGCTTTTTTTTTTCTCATCATCTCCATCGATAAACGCACAGGTGACAACTGACAATGCCTCAAAACTTGACTGCCATCACCAGAGACATTTAATTTTAGTTATGTAACTGTATCAAATAGTTAATCACATGCTTAAGAACTAATTTCAGCATGAAAAAATGCAAGTGCTTATTAATTTTCCCCTTACTGTGCCTTACTATGTACTAGGGTAAATGGCCACAAAAATCACGATGGTGGCTTAGCAGTAGAGCCCTATATGCGAAGTGCACACTGCAAATCCTGGTACATATGTGGCTTTTCTAATGGGTAGAGGTGTTATTCAGACTGATGCTAGGTTTCTTCTAGTGCACCTAAATAGTGTTCCTTATAAACACTGCTTTGACGACAAAAAAAAATTTTTTTTCGCAGTGTTCTGCTTGCTCACACATGTAGTCAAGCACAACCACCACAGAAAACAGTTGACCACATACTGTTGTTGTCTCTGGGTGAGAGTCAGTTGAGCAGGAAGCCAACATGGTGAACAGCTCTGGAACACCTCATGCGTGACTGCATCATGCAACTCCCCAAGCATGGCGACAGAAGGTGTAAGCTACACAACGCAACTTTTCTCGCTTTCTGAGCAAAGCACTCTGCGGCTGGGCATACGCGACCTGTATACAGATGCTTCCAAGTCGTGGATCAAATCTTTCTCCATCAGCTGCAGTGTTCCGTTTGAGGAGAAGCACAGCGCCAAAAAATGGTAAGCTTCTATATGTACACTAAAGATAGTGCGCATGACCAGACACACAAACAAATACAAAAGTTTGGCTGCTGCTGCTACAGCTCAATACAACTGACAATGGATTGGTACACGCTGTGAAGTTTCTAAAGTTTCTACAGACAGTTTTCACTGGGTAAGGAGGAGCGGTCCGGCAACCCGCACGCTCATGCTTGGATGTGTGGAGCTGGCTAACAATTTGTGTATGTTGTAGGCTAATCTGGCAGTTCTTTTCTCCTATATTGTGATGCCAGACCACACACAAGGTTGACAGAAAGCCAGTGCGCAGTTTTCATGGCTGTGCTAACAACTACAGGAGAAGGAAACTTTTGTCGGAGTAATTACGCAACGTGCACGACCAGACGCAAAGAGTTTGCGGCTGGGTACTTTTCAAGTTGTCCTTTTGACAAGGAGCCTTGGCATTCATGGATTACATGCTTTAATGGGAAAAGCTCTGTAGACTGAGAAATTCTTAAGAATATCGGAGCCTTATAATTTCTGGCGAACACATCAATGCTGAAGCTGAACCTTGACTATGACTGCAAGAAGCCTGCCCAACAAGTCCCACAACGATCAATCAGCTTGGCAAAGTAAGCAAAACGGCAAACACGTATATTTTTAAATGATCGAATAGTGTTTCTTCAGCAGCTTCAACTTAGCTTTGCCATTACAGGGTGAACTTTGCAACAAACAACAGTACATTGAGTACACGAGAGAGGAAAAAAAGGGGACATAGCTCACTTCCGAGTCCGATCATGGGTTTGAGCATTGGCGTGCACTGCTTGATATTGGGTGCCGCGATCTGCCTCACAGGAGGTAGAAACTCCAGCTATCTCCACTGTTAGGTATAGTAAAAAAGAAAGAAAAAAAGGGGGAGAGGGGACGCAGTCCCTGCAACGTCTCGCCTGTGGACTCTGCCGAGCGTTCCCGCCTCTCCCATTCCTTTCTCATGGCACAAACACTAGTCCATGCCTGTCAATCGTGTTATTGAAAGAAAAAAAAAGCAGAAACCACACGAGGGATGTAGCTGAAACCAGCCATCACGTGCCTACGCACGACCACATTCACCCCCGCTTCCCCCCTCCTCCCCGGCAAAAATACAACTAAAGAAAAAAGTTAATTGTATCCCAAAAGGGTGCTCCTGCTCGGCCAGAAAGCGTGAAATCGTGTGTTTTGCAACCAGAAAGAGCCCACCGTAAGTATACGGCACCATGATACTTTCGCACCGTCCTCTGTCAAAATTAATTGCTATCACAGGCTCAAAACTTGTTAGGATGTAGCACAAACTCATTTCCAATATAGAGAGCCCCAATTTAGGCGAAATTGAGCATGCCAGAACTAAAAAATACGATGAAAACTGCATTCACCCTTATACCGACCATGCAAAAGTGAGCATTTGGACAAGCCAGTGGGTTGCCAGATTAGACACGGCGCCACCCGCTAGGCAACATGGCGGCACCCACGAGAAAACAGTCTACAGTGGAACCTTGACCGTACATCCCCCAGTCATGCGACGAACCGCATTTTACGACGACTTTGATAGGTCCCAGCAAAACCCTCATAGAAATAATGCATTAAAAACTTCGTACAACGCAGATCTACACCGGCCCCGCCTCATACGACGCCTTACTGGGACAGTGAGAAAAAAAAGGCCCCATAACAACACAGGCGGGCACGCGACAACGCCGTGGCTGGATGGAAACGTAGAGAAAACGAGGGCGCAGTCCCCCTCCACTCTGCTACCACAGGACCTCTTCGGTTTTCCAACTCACGGCTACAGGCAACGCACGGTATGCCAGAGCTAGCCAGAGCCAGCCAGAGCCAGCCAAAGCGCACTCCTTTTTGTCGCTAGACATGCATAGTGCTCACCGCGCGGCGCACTTCCGGCATGTTCTTCTTTTTTTTCAACGCGGCGCATCTTTGGCCTTTTTTTTTTTAGCGCGGCGCACTTTCAGCGCGTTCTTTTCCTTTTTTTCTGTGCTGGTTTGGTTGTCGAGGAACCATTATATGCGGATGACATGGCAGATAATTTCAAGCTTCGCTTTCGAAAACATGATAATTTTAACGAGACTTCGGGTTCTTCACCGGATATGTTGAAGAATGCTGTAGCTGCCGTCTGGCTACCAGAGGGATGGGACAGTTTTCGCCGCACACGATTGGGCGAAGTTTCCGCCAACATCATGAGCAGGGAACGTACGCTCTCGCAAAAATCGAAGAGCCCAGGCCCATTGTCATTTTGCCATTCCATCACCTCCGCGTCTCCTGGATTGTTGTGCGCCGCAGCTGCTGCTACCACGTGCACAATGTTCCGCATTCCTCAACTAGAACTTCTCGTCATTGTAACTGGTCTGGTTCACGATGTCCCGGAAAAACCGCTGACGCTCGGAGATAAGCTCGGAATAATTGAGAAGGCTGAGAAGCGGAAGGGAGCAACAAAGGCCAGTATTGCCCGCGACCTCAACATTCCCGAGTCATCACTGAAAACAATCCTCGCGAAGAAGGAAACCATTCTGCTGAATGCGGCCAAGTTCGGCCTGAAAAGAAAGGCCGCGAAAAATGGCAAATATGCCTCGATGGAGAAACCCCTCGTTAAGTGGTTGCGCCAGGCACGTAGTTCGGGAATTGCTGTAGACGGCGCAATACTGAATGAGAAGGCGTATATTATTGCACTGCGCTGTGGCATTGATGATTTTAAAGCCTCTAATGGCTGGTTGGAACGCTTTAAGGTGTGTCACCACCTTTTCCAAAACTTTTTCAAATTTTGACCCTTAGATTTTCATTTCATAGTGACCTTATAAAGCACCGTTTTATACGACATTCAAAAGCAAAAAAGAGTGAAAAATGTTATGCTGGCATTTGTTATTGATTAAAAATTGCCCGAACTTGGCTTTTACGCCAACATTCCTAACTAGCCAATGGAGCGCAGGAATTGCAAACTTTTTGAAACAAAGGTAGCTAACTAACCAGACTGTGCAACCAACTAGGATCTTTGTCATCCGATGATGGGAAATCAAGTTATATCAAAAATACCAAAGAAAACAAAAAATGTGTCATTTCTTCCTGCATTCATTTACATAAAACATGATTACATCAAAAACTTACCACTCGTTTTCGTTAATCATAGTTCATTGCACGGGCTAGTAATAAAGGAATGAGCATGCAAAGTTTCATTGAAAAATATTCAGTCATTTCGAAGTTGTAACTGTTTGCGCAACACTAAAGTGCCAAAAATCAAGTTTTGAGAAAAACAAGATTAAGGTTTTTCAATCCTTGCAGAAGCAAGATCATCACGCCCAAGGAAGTTAAAATCCATCAAGTTCATAGCTAGGGCCCTCCTTAACTGCCACGAGCTTTTGTTGCTGACCGTCTTTTCTTGCGGAGATGTTTTGCCTCACCGGTTGATTGACTCTAGGCCTCCTTCACACGGTACTGGTCACTGGTGCAACACAAGAGTGTTGTGGCCAGGTTCGACGCCTGCTTACCTCATATCTACTGTACTTCTGTTGCCGTCATTTAAGTGACACACAGCATGATATAAACCAAAAAGTAGGATGGCCAGGCTCACGTGCATATCTTTGCGAACCCGTTGCCAAATCATACTGTTGGAAATCTCATTGGCATTTTAGGTTTTTCTGCGCAGAGATGATAGGATCTCCCTGACTATAATCCTAGCAGTAGAGGTTCTTTTAGCGGTACTTCACAACTGTTCTCCAAGTTCCCGAGCTTTACAGCACTCGCTGATACGTTCACATCCGTATGGTCTTCTGTCGGGGCATTCATCGTGTGGAGATTGCCAAGAAACATTCGTTTCAATCGCCCTTTTACCTTGAACTTGGTCATGCATTCTTACAATAACTTTCAGCCTATGTTATTACTGTTGTTCTAAGAGTAATACTTAATAAAAGGACAAACCCGGTAGCACTCAAAGCGGCAGCATAAAGCGCGCGCCAAGTAAACAACTGAGACACTTATAGTGTCACGCATCCTCCTTGCGGAAATTTAAACCAATGTTTAAAAAGAAGGAAGCCTTACAGATTGTCTTTCAATAATCTTTTACATATCCAACTAAAACACAACAGGAAAATTTCAATGTATCGCATTGATTCTCGCTGAGTTCTCAGTTTCTGTTAACAAACCACATCAGTTTCGGTTTCAGAACTGTTCAACAGCTGTTAGAAAGTTGGCAATAACTTTTACACTAAGTAAGGTAAGAACATGATTCTTGCTGCAAAACATTGTTGGATGCTTGCGGATTCTCGAAATTTAAAAAAGAAAAAAATGTCATTTTTGCAAAAAAACGCCTTTTCAAAGGTGGTGACATACCTTAAGCGTCATGGAGTGGTGTACAGCCACTGCTGTGGAGAGAGCACGTCTGTCAGCGCTTCCACTGCTGAAGAGTGGACTACAACGTCGTTGCCGAAATTGATACGGCAGTACAAGCCCACCGACGTATTCAACGCAGACGAGACTGGAATCTTTTATAATATGCAGCCAGAGCAGACTGACATTTAAAGGAGAGAGCTGCAACGGCAGTAAGCGAAGCAAGGAGCGTCTTACCGCTCTGCTTTGTACGAACGAACACGGCTCCGAAAAACTTCCTCCCATTGTAATCGGAAAGTTTGAGAAGCCGCGATGCTTCAAAAACTTAAAACAGTTGCCATGCCAATACAAATTCAACAGGAAAGCCTGGATGACAGCAGCCATATTTTGTGAATTTTCACAACAGCTAGATTCCCGAATGGGCGCCAGGAACAGGAAGATTCTGCTCCTACTGGACAATGCGCCATGCCATCCATCGGATGCATCAGAGTTGAGAAATTCGAAAGTTGCATTCCTGCCTCCGAACTGCACCAGCCAGCTAGAGCCACTTGATGCTGGCATCATCAAGTTCTTAAAGCAAAAGTATCGGAAGTTTTTGGTGCAGCCTCGGCTGGCGGGCATGGAACGCCAACAGCCTGAAAAGAAGCTCACGATCCTTGACGCGATGCACTACATTGCCAGTGCATGGGATGCGGTCTCTTCAGACACGATAGCCAACTCGTTCAGGCACTGCAGCTTCAAGAGAAGTGATGCCTGTTCTACAAGGGAAGCTGCAGTGTCTGTCGACGACGAACCCGAATTCGGCTGCTTGCAGCTACCGGGAACTCTCGCGGACTACGTTAGCGCCGATGACGGTGTTGCAGTGTGTAGTGCGGTGTCGCTGGATAACATTATCGAAGCTGTGTGCCCCGAATCTACAGACACTTCCGATGAGGAGGAAATGGATGACGCTGGCGAGGCTAGCACGTCCGTTCCAACTTACGCGGAAGTGTCTTCCATTGACAACATTCGTCGATTTGCTTGTGCACGCAATGATGTCGGCGACTTGCTGCCCGATATCGCAGCTCGCGAGGCGTGGCTGGGCAAACGTCCAGAAAAAGATAACGGATTTTTTTTCGTTCAGGTACTGTGCTTTGTTTTCATATTTTAAAATTTAATCTACTATCCATGGAGCAGTGCAGGTTGCTGCCACAGGCTTACTCAGGCGATATGTGCCCACTTTGGGAGGGCGACAATAAGCATCGCTGACTATATTCTTAGTTTTTTCGATTTTACGATGCCTGGGTTATATGATGGTTTTGTGTTGTCCCCTGAAAGTCGTATAATCGAGGTTCCACTGTATATGGTGCAGTGGCAGTAGTGCAAAGACTAGCTACAGCTAGTGGACATAGCGGTGCAAGAGTGGAGGTTTGAGGCTGCAGCATAATCGAAATGTCACCATTAGAAGCTGCTTCGGATCTTAGGTTACTGGCAAGATGTCTCAAAAATTGGAAGGTAAAAGCTTCATGGTGTTTTCAACATTTTTGTACTCTGACCCTACAAGGAATGTGATGGTGCTGTGAATGAATCCAGAACTTTGGCCGTCTGGCAACTCGGATGTAGACAGTATCCTTGAAACAACTGCTTGAACGTTGCTTTATGCAAGCGCAGGTGTTAACACCAGTTAAAAACACACAACAGTATTTTACATAGCCACTGCTGCTCTTAGGAACAACACACACTGCCTGCACATGACCTTCATGCGAGCTCACACAATCTAACCCATCCACGCTGACATCCACGACAGAGGCCCTAGTACCTTTTGTCGGCATGTCATAACATCTTGAAGCTGCAGCTGCCAAATGACAACAGTTTCTAAGAATCTGTCGGACTCTAAAAGTCATTGTGAAGGGCGTGATGGCAGCCAGCAAAAACAGGTTTTTTTGAAAAGTAGGACAACTAAATATACTTCAACCTATAAGAACACCTTCACAAAGTGGCATGTTTGTACCTGCATCACAAGCACTTTAACAGCCGTGCCTCTGAGGCACATACACTCGTGATGATCGACGTGTTCAATTTTCAAAACACGATTTCTCGAAATGCTGTTTTCACCAAAGCAAGGAACCTTGCCTCTGCCATGAATGAATGATAGTTTCTAAGTGTCAGCACATAATTTCTCAACATCAGTGGCAGATGCTGAAGCAAAATCATAAAAATCCAATAAAACTTTTATTTTTATCATATAATTCCGTCTATCCAAAAACTGCCTAGTTAGGAAGGAAAAACCTATAAAAATGTATTTTAGCAATGAAATTTATTTACTTTGCTTCAGTAAAAACCTCGAGCTGCAGGGAAGATACGAGAGCGTTTGCACCACTCCAGAGTGAATTTTTACATTTTAAATGTTCCTTTACCAAAGTAACAAATTTGTTTTTACCAATTCCAAACTTCCAAAGGAGAAAGCAGAAACACACTTAAGCAGCTGTGCAAACTTTTAGTTGTTCGTGAACAAAAGTTGAGAATCACTAGAATAGTTACAGTTGTCTCTCTTCTTGCCATCCACCTTAAGTCATTGAAAACATTTACGCAGTAGTGAGAGATGAACTTAAAAGTAGCTTGACAACTTATGTGCGTGCTTTTTTATCTTGTGGTCAACTGCAATGAAGAGTTCAAAAACAAAGATTCCATGTTCACCTGACTAGCAGCATCATGTGCATCACCGGTAATAAAAAAATTCAGACAAAGGCTAGAGAGAATAATCTAGATTTTTAGTCTGCTAGGACCATACGTAAGCTTGCAAACTTGTCCATAGCTTTACACCACAGCACCAACGCTGAAGAAGTGCCATCAGATGAATCCCAGCATGGATAGTCTTCAGCTTCATTCCTGTTGATATTGTTTTGCCTCGGGAAGGCAAGTCCTGACAGACCTGAGGACCTGACTAGTCATAAAAACTTGTAAAACACTCATGCACAATGCATATTATGCCCAAATAAACTTGCAGACCACAAGTAAAGTTTGCCTGCACCTCAGCATCTAATATATGGAACCTGTTGTCATCCCAAAGGTAAAGTGAGCAGCCAAGTGTGATGTATATTGGTGCTATTCATGCAATGGGTATGTATAATGTATGCTTATTTTATGTACCGTCCCCTTACACATGCCTACCCTTTTTAAAAAATGAATAAATCAGTAAATAAATAAATAGACAAAACTGTAATCCAAGAGATCAATTTGGCACTGCATCAGTGCAGGCTGGAGATATATTAGCAGGCAAAAATGCCAGAAGAGGCTTCCATGGTGCCAGAGCTTGCAGTGCCACTCAATGGAACTCCTCCCTCTTGCGCTTCTCTCCCACAGTGGGGGCACTCTGTTGCGCAAGGTTCGCACGGGCTTGCCTGCGCCTCTCGGCATAGAGCTGAGCGACGCTGCCGTCTCCCATATGGCGCCATCGTAAGAGACTCGCATCGCCAGCGCCACCTAGGTCACGTGATGGCTGGCTGCTGCTGGGAGCACCACTGAGGGAGACCGCATCGCAGCTGTGGTCAAGGTTGCTCGGCAGAACGGGTGAGGGGTGCAAAAGGTTGCCAACAGACCGAAGCACACGGCGAGATGTGACCGAGATCGAGGAACACACGCTTGGCCCACCGAGGTCCATGCCCCGTGAGGCCAGGAGATGTGCAATCGTCCTAGGGTCAAGTTCCATTGGACGGAAACACTGTTGTGTGTTGCCACCACAAAGAGCGGTATAACACTAGGTTGTCAGCAATAGTGCAAACAAACACGAGAGACACCCACCCTGCCTTGGCAGCTTTCCTCTCAACCATGGTCGGCAAGGCATCCATCAGGTTCCTCATGTCAAGAGCTTTGGGCACGTGTGCTTTCTTCTTATGATGCTTCTTTTTGACGATCTTGCCAGCCTCGATTTCTGCATGGTACAAACTTGCGCATGGCATACTTGCAATCATAGACAAGCAAATAACAGTGCCCAGTGCAGCACTCCACAAATCAATACAGAAGAAAGCTGGAAACATTTAAGATACTGTGCCCCTTACCTTCATTTCAGTCTCCCTTCGAGTAACAACGCTGTGCCTAGGCACGTTTGTTCCGAAATTTACTCAGTCTGTTATTCTAAAGCACCACTGCATCCCATTTAGGTATGGGTCATTGCATGCCAAATCAACCAGTGTTTTTCGACCATCATGAATATGCCTGGAAAAATTTCCACATGTTCGTTGAGGTCCAAAACTATCTCTACTCATTTAGTTTCACTGCCAAAAATTTTCCCACCATTCTATAAGAGCTCCTTTTTTCATACACTCCTAGTTAAAGGACGTGCAGCTCATTTTATTCTCAAGGGCTATTATGCGATGCAGGCATTACAATCATTTATATTGCAGCCTAAACTAGAGATATCACTGTAGAAATAATAAATTCTTCTATTAATGAAATATTTCTCACACTTTAGCCATGTGAAAAAGTGAACAGACTTGCAAATCCAACTTTCTTTTCCGGTAATGTTAAATAACATGAAGGTCGAAATTAATTTCCACTGTGGTAGTCAAGTCTGGTAGACTTGATACAAGAGAAATATATTTGGGAAGATGCACTCTCTGCAGATTGTTTGGAAAAAAAATTGCAAAGTTGACTTTCTTCACAAAACGCTCAGCAGTCAAGCTAAAATAAGTCACCTTGGTGGTGACTTATTTTAATCACCACCAAGGTGACCCTATAGCAAACGATTCCCTTTGGAAATATGTGCGCAAACTCACGAGGGAAATTGAGGATAGCTGTGCGCTCAGCACTACTACACATGAACATCAAGGTGTTCATGGCACTACGTTTATCAAAGATGTCGTGGAAAAATGCCGGGGATATTCACGCATGCCATGACACCTTGGTCGAGCAGTGCTGCCCGAAGGCCATATTGCGATGCTGTGTGAAAATTTTTATGAAGGTAGAAAGTGTCCGTAAAATAACCTACATTTTGTTACCATAGTTGTGTTAAATCAAGAACCACAAAGCTACAAGAAATGTAATTACAGTTTTCAAATCAGCGTCACAAGCTCTACTAGTGGTAGAAATTTTAGAGTTCTAGGCCAAGTAAAGAAAAACCTTTTTTTTTTTGTGGTGTCTCCTCTTAAATACATTGTACATTTACACTGCCATTTGTATTGTTACGGATGAAGGATGTTTATTTACAAGTGACGGTCAGCGGGGATGAGGGATCAAATGAAACATCAGTATAGGAAGAAGCGACTACCGATACCGATGCGAATGACCATGGAGGTAGCCTCACGTCATCAGCTACAGCAAATGTCTTCTGTTCTTCATGTGGTTCGTCCACAAATCCTGGCAGTAGCTGTTCTGGGCATGCGACGATTCCTGGACTCCCGCTGTTCACCGAAAGCTCACCGGCACCGCAATTAACAGAGGCCCCGCAGGTTTGTAGAAAGTCTATGCCCAGGATAACGTCATGTGTGCACCGTTCCAAAATAACAAATTCGGTCAAATAACACTTATCCGCCAACAGAACGTTCACAACACAAACACCAAGGGGGCGCAGTATTTCGCCGCCTACTCCACGGAATCTAGTAGGCTTGTCGAGGGAGAACATCACTTTACGTCTAAGACGGTTCTTGAACGTCAGGCTCATAACCGATATCATTGCCCCGGTGTCCACCAAGGCCATAGCACATACACCGTCAATAACCACTTTCACTTTGTTCCGCATCATAGTAACGGGCAGAGGTATCTGTGTCGAATCGTGTCTGGCGACCTCACCCCCATCGGTCGCGCAGCCTAGTTTCCCGAAGCTGGTGGTGAGAATGAACGCCGCCTCGGCGAAGGAGACCGACGTTGGCGTGAAGGCGGCGGAGTCAGACTGCGGTCGGAGACGGGGGAATCACTGCGGGGATGCTGTCGTGAAGTGTTGTTGCCGAAACTCACCGGTGGAGCAAACGGTATGTTCAACCACATCAATTTCTCAATTCCACCTTTTTCTTTTTATCTTTCCCTGTTAGTGGTGTCACCAAACAGTGGGCCAAGGAATTTTTTCTTTGTGCCATCTGCCCTTACTTTTCATTCCAAGGTCCCCTTAGTGGCAAACTCTGGCAATTTTAGATGCGAAGCCGCTTATGGTTGGGGCTTTGTCACTCCCTCCCTCCACACCCGCACTGCGCATGTGCATCCTCCTCCTCTCCTTGTCTCATCTCTTCTCTTGGCATTCCTCCTCTCCTCTCCAAACGGTGTGCTTTGACTATGGAAATGTTCTTTCTTCGATGAACGAAGCTCGCAAGGAACGAGAACGCGCTCTCACCCACGAGAGACAACGCTGACGCAGGCAGCGTCTGCTAGCGTCAAACCAATGCAAACGCGACACCTAGTCAAACCAATGCAAATGTGGTGTGCACCCCCTGTGCTGCTTCGCATCACCTCATGGTCCCCTTTAGTGGGAGATGGTGTAATTTTCACGTCTCTCGCGCCTTATCTTTCGAAAGCACAGCCAGCCGTACGATTTGCGTGCCTCAGGAATACAAGCTGTATCTTGTGCGCTTGCTATCTGGAAATGTAAGCCCCGCAATGTGCCGCACCCTCGCAATGAGATTTTTTTATTAACCATGTCAAGGTAACGGTGGTTCTGTGTTCCTGAGACACTCCTGTCACGTGCCTGATAGTAGAAATGCTTAGAAAATTTGAAAATAGTCTTTATTAGGAAAAAAAAGAAGCACAAAATCGAAACTCAAGTATACAACCTAGCAGAGCTGTCCTCGCATGACGTTAAATTAGTTTAATCCACCTTTTGCACGGTATGACGGCACGTGCGCTCTTCCCCTGGTGGCAAGGTGACGACCAATGCTGCTATGGTCATCACCTTCAAGATATGAGGCACGAGCAGGCAGCACGTACATAATCTCGGAGGCCACGGTATGATGTCCGTGTGCTTCCATCATTTCCGTCGCTTTCCCTATGATGACATCAACATATAATGTGGCCAACAATTGTGGCAAGCAAAGTAGGTGGTTTGAGGTTGCCTGTAAAAACTGACCTGAAAGCAATCTGCACATCTGTCAAGCCTGCAACCTTGCAAAAATAATGGAAGTGTGGCAAAGGACATGCGCAGCGAATTTTATTGGGGTCCACTGACCTTGAAAGATTGTCCAGCTACCAGTCACACATATGTGGCTGCAGCCTGGCAAGTTCCAGTTTGGTCTCCCAGGAAGTTTTCATGTGTTGCACTCGCAAAGAGTGCTGTCAATCTGGTTTATAATTTCCACAAAGGTAAGCAGATGGTGCTCGCTCTTTCATTGGCCCCAGAGGTGCAGTGATAGCTATTCACAAGTGGGCATTAGCATAGGTGTGTGCACAAGGGGGGAAAGGGGGGAGGCCGCCCCCTCTAATCACACGAGGGGGAGAGGTGGCAAATCTGCCCCATACCTCTACATTTCATTGCATTTTGACTGAAATAGCTTCAGTGGGAGGGAGCTTTGCAGTGAATGCTTGTCCATCTCCCTCACAGAAAACTTTGCACATGCCTGTGGGCAATGGTATACGCAAACAATGCTTCTATGCCCATGTGTTTCCTTTCTTGAGGATCGTGAAAATAGACTGCCTTTAAATGGTCAAGACAAAAAAGGTTTCTCACTGGCTTGTCCATTCCAGGGGTGCTAAAGGTACAAAGGTTTGGGAGCAGTCCTGGGAGCAGGCAAAAGCGCCTTTTGCAGTGGGCTTGGAGCAGCCAGAAAGACCTTTCCGAGCAAGTTTGGAGCAGTCACAAAGGCCCTTAGAAGATATAGCATCAACGAACGGCAGTGTTTAAGCAAACTCACGTGGCATTCGGCATTTCTTCAGTGTTTATAGTGCTTGTGAATCTGAACGTAGTTTTGTATTTGCCCATCACAGGGTTGCGAGAGTCGATGATTGTATGTTGCACTACGTAACTAGAGCCTGATAGATTGATTTATAGGGTTTTACGATATAAAACATAAAATTATGAGCGACACCATAGTGGAGGCTCCAGAAATTTCAACCGCCTGGGGTTCTTTAACGTGCACTGACACTGCACAGCCCATTGACCTTGAGCATTTCGCCTTCACAGAAATGCAACCACCATGGCCGGGATTCGATTCCACGACCTTTGGATCTGCAGCTAAGCGCCACAGTCACTATACCACTGCAGTGAGGTGAAACTAGAGCCTGTTAGAAGGCACAACTAATGTTAGATTGTCCTTTACTGTCCACATAAGCACAGCTAAAAGCAAGGTCCACAGGCTAAAATGCATAACTTCATCACTACAAAAGAGAACAAGCTCAGGCAAATGGTCCAAGATGTCGATAGCTATAGAAGCAGATACAGACACTTACGGGCCACAAAGCTCAGATAAAGTTGTTGTGATTCGGGCTTGTTGGTAGTGATGTATAATGTGAAACAGTGCAAAGATGGGACCGAACTCAAGTTAGTTGTTTTACTTACGCTCCACCCATCTTTGCGCTGTTTCCCATTAAGCTCGGATAGCTTTTCACCTCTAATAAACTAAAACCTTTCATTCTAATACCTACTGTGATCGGTCAAAAAACATTTTCTTCACTTATGGTCATGCTTCATTAGTTGAAGCCCAACGGTCAGTACCAGTGAGCAAAACTGTCAAAACACTGCATAAAGCAGTCCAAAGAGAAAGCACGTAGCTCAGAGAGCATTATGTGACAATTTTGAAAAAAAATAACATCCCACTCAAGTGGAATTGTATACCTGGCGCCAAGAGCATGGAAGGCCCAGATAGTGAAAGGGGAGGAAGGAAAGGTGTCAGAAAAGGCTACTTTGCCGAGGCTAGTGTAATCTCGCGACGCTAGCTTTTTTTCCATTCCTCCATGGCGCATACAGCAGCTGCAGAGCCAATGAAATCAAAACCAAAACTGTTTCCGGCACAAGGTTTGACAGTGGTCGCAACTTGCAGCTAAATTCTGGCAGTGCAGCATAGGACAGCACTGATTAAGAGAGTTCCGTGCAACAGACGTGGTTCGGAGCAGGATGGTGCTGGTGAAAAAGTTTGGTGCACAATGGTGTGAATGGCGCTACTGTTCCAGCCGATTTTCTGATGAGCACCCAAGCACAATTTCACTGCATGTGCTCACGTACACAGAAATTATGCTATAATCATCCCCAAAGCACTTGCGTGCAGCATTTGATTGCAAGCAAGTGGCAAATCCTTTCATGTTGACTTCAGTCACAGCTTGTTAATTCAAACTTCACAGTGATTCCTGAAGAGTTCAAATTAAACAAAATTATCAAAATCACTTTTGATAAACATCACGAACATTTGTCTTTGGCTGTTCAAAAGTGCTCTCAGTCACTGCTTTTAAGCAGTGTAGCAATGGACATGTTAAGTAAATTCATATGACAGGCATGAAACTTGACAGCACATCTGCAATCCAGCTGGCTCCATGTAGTGGGGGGGAAAAAGAAAAAGGC
The DNA here is from genome assembly GCA_013339685.2 of Hyalomma asiaticum. Lineage (NCBI taxonomy): Eukaryota > Metazoa > Arthropoda > Arachnida > Ixodida > Ixodidae > Hyalomma > Hyalomma asiaticum. Next base: position 20,616 of record JABSTT010002627.1, on the reverse strand, counting down.
ATGGCAATACTGGAGTCACAGTTCTGATCTGCTTTTTAGTATTCTCACCTTGTCTACGATAATTGTGCTGGAATATGGGCACTTTTTGTCTTAATTCAATGTAATGTTGCCACAGTGGTCTTTCACCAAGTAAAAGGCATTCCACTTCTACCCACATACCAGCATCACTATCGCCACCTGAAAGTGCACTTCAGAATGTCACTAATCGCTTGATGAGTGCATTAAGCACATACTATATCGCTGTTGATATGCGTAGCTGCCTGTTTTATGCAAGTTCATCCAACGTGCCTGTGATCCAACATTCACAAAGAATAACTGGAGTTTCATTTACACCACATACCCATAGATCACAATTCAAAGTCAGTGGTATCAAAGTTGATCTTTCAGGTAACCTTGAACATTTCACGCACCAGACACAGGCTGTTGGTACCATAACTTTCTGAAGTCCGCGGCTAGTACAGAAGCTTTCACATGCACTTTTGCTTCACGAGGCGAGTTACAACGTAGCTTGCAGCAGAGCACACAGAATCTTTTAGCAGAGCTGCTTGAATGACTGTGATGGGCAATGGCAGTCGAACTCACAGTAACAAGCTGCATCCGTCCACTCCTGACAACTCCGGTTTCACATGGTCACAAGTAGCGGCAAAAAATGCCTTGCTACAAGCTTGGGCAAATTATGCCGATTTGCCAGTTTTAGCAAATGCATCATTACACTGCTTTTCCTAACTGCACGATGTTGCATCTTTCGACATGGAATGGTGAATGTACGACAAACTCAGTGAATGCATGTCACGAGTGTGTGGGAGGATCTCGGAAGCGCTTGCTCCAATGGATTGAGAGAGAGACGAGAGGCGTGAAGCGTTAACAAAAAACCAAAGACGTTACTTTATGCAACGAGAACACCAAAACATGAAAAACAAGCAGAACACCAATTCGCACACAAAAGAAAACTAAAAGAGAAGCTAAGTGAACAACCTAAACAGCCTAACTACAAATCCTCCGCGTTGGGCGCAGTTCCAACGGGAGTCACTCAACCATGGGCCTCGCGCTTTAAGTCCGCGTTAGCTGCCCGCCACTCAAAGTGTAGTTGGACGCTCTTACGTTGCATTCGACGCGGTGCAGCTCAGAGTCGATGCTCACTCGATGTGTCGAGTCCTCGTAGCCATCGTCGACAGATGCTACCAGTGGTGGCCGCCGCTCACGCAAGGTCCGTCCTTGTCCGCCGCCTTGCTTCTCCTGTGACGTGGTGGATCACCGCATAGGCCTAGCCTAGCCTAGGCCTCCTTATATGTGATGCTCGGTCTCCAACAAAGACCGGGCCCTCTGCAGTGATTCTTCTCCTGGTCGTCCCATTCTGCCGGTGAAGGTGGAGCACTGCGGGTACGCCGGGAACTGCTTAAGTTCGGCCACTGCCACTCCGAAGTTCGTGCTCGATCGTAAGCCAGATCGGCGGCACCCCGGAGCCCGACGCCCTCGTCTCCTCATCACCAGTCCGTAGCTGGCAAGACACCCTTCGTCGACCGGTGCCACACAGAGAATGCCAGCTCAGCCTTCCCCATCACCAATCTCTCCTCGGGTCACATGCCGCGAGCCCGCTGACGACGAATTATGAACATCGACGTGTTGACGGCGCGTGCTTTCTCGCGCCACTTCGCCAATCTCACCGTTTCGCCTGGTGGCCTGTGTTTGCGGGGGCCCTTACTCATGACAATGCATCAACAAGTGCTTGCATGCTAGCATAGCCACAATGTACTATCAATCTGACGGCAATGGTGATGCATGCAATCAGTTAAAAAAATGAGTGCATACGTACAGGGCCATGACATAATCTTAAATGCAAAGCACAGCCCTTGAGGCTCAACAGCTCAGTGGTCAAGACATCGATCACTGATGACGATGGCAACTGTCAGCTCAAGCCACCTGTTGCTTAGCAGGGGTAGTGCTGGCATAGTGGCGCACAGTTCGAATTATCCATGGTGGACACAGCTTGCATGCGAATTAACAAGCTCTCTAAATATGTCAAGTGTTATGGAGTTTGGCCAAAATTACCACTTAGTTTGATTATCGAAAAATTCAAATCAACGAGGTTCGAATCAACAAGCTTTCACTGTAATAACAAAATGCCAAATCAGTATCAGACAGGATGCGAGCCACCGCGACGAGCTGAGAACACAAACCACTAACTAGTACAGACTATAAATCTAACCGAAGAGCAATTTTGCAAAAGTGTGCATGGCACACCAATCCTGATTGGCACTAATGCTGCAGTACAATCACAGAGATTTTTGGAGCCCAGAAAATTGCACTGCATGGATATTCCAGACTTCACAGATGCACCGTCAAGGTTACCATAGAGCTAACACCTACTTGTGACCGATTTTTCAGACAAATCCGCATCATCAAGTTCGATTTTCCTGACAAGATCGCTTGAGTCGATGCATGCCACTCCATTAGTAGCTACACTATGAAAGCCCCCATGTTGGATTTTTGGCTGGCTTGGCCAGGGCTGACCTGATGGCCCTACCATAGCCTCCGTGACTGGAAACCACGTACCTTACCTTAGCTTCAGTGACTGTGCCCACTCACCCTTAGCTGTCGAAATCGTTGAAACCAAAAATGAAAAGTCACTGTCAGCCCTATCATCAGTGCTTGCACAAGGTAGGCTTATATATATATATATATTGTCGCGGTACAACGCGGACAGAAGAAAACACGACGCTTGACAGCACAGCACAAGAGCTTGTTTAACAAACGCAAGAATAATTGGCGTCGTCTTCTTCCTCTAATGATTCCAGCAGTCCCACTACATAGAATCCCGTAGTGCTTCTTATCGTCATCGTCTTCTATTTCACATTCACAGCACATGCGTCATTAGCCTCTCCCCAAAAGAGCATCGTCTCGATGCTATATGGTCAATGTCCGTGAGCTGGTCGCTAGCACAATCACTCGGTGACATACGGCTTCATACGCACTACGTGCACCAATTCGGAACTGAGCTGGCGTCGCCTCGTGCAGGGGGGGCTACCTGGGACAACCTCGTAGGTGAGGTCACTTATTCGTCGCAGGACTCGATAGGGTCCGAAGTATCGCCTCAGCAGCTTCTCGGACAGTCCTTGTCGTCGTACAGGCGTCCACACCCATACCTTGTCGCCTACTTCGTAAGATACAGGTAAGTGACGGAGATTATAGCGTCGTGCATCGTAGTCTTGCTGCTGGTGGATTCGCACGCGTGCTAGTTGTCGAGCTTCTTCCGCGCGTTGAGTAAATTCATCGGCATCCGTGCCAATTTCGTCCGGTTCGTGTGGGAGCATGGCATCCAACATTGTTCTTACTTCACGTCCGTGGACAAGACGAAACGGACTCATTCGTGTTGTTTGTTGTCTCGCCATGTTATAGGCGAACGTGATATAGAGCAGAATGTCGTCCCAGTTTTTGTGCTCAATGTCGACGTACATCGAAAGCATGTCTTCGATTGTTTTGTTTAGCCGCTCGGTGAGTCCGTTTGTTTGCGGATGGTAGGCGGTTGTCTTGCGATGAGCGGTACCGCTCAGCGTCAAGAATATATATATATATATATATATATATATATATTGTAATGTATAAACCAACAGCTCGCCATGCCTAGGGCGCTCGCACTAGTAGGAGCGCAGGAGGACGACGAAGAAAGAGGAAGAGCGGAATAGAACAGCCGGCCTACAGCAAAGGCGCTGTGTCTGTCTCTTCAGTACAATGGCGCAGTCGCAAATCATCAGGGGAACACAGCTGTGAGCTCGACGTGGCATTTCCTCCAGAGTGTCGCCGTCTCGGACTACTGCTGAGGATTATGCCGGACAAGCCTCACTGCTGATGGAACCCGCCGGGAGACCGCCGTCCGAAGACACAGGCGCACCTGAGAACGGCGTCCATGCCTCCTCGATGGCTTCAACCCTGCACTGGTCCGGTATCCGACCCGCCCACCACGTCTACCAATTTGCTGCGAACGCTCCCTTCGCCGTGGATGCCGCCAGTGGGAGCACCGGGGCCACCATATTGTCTCCGGACACCATGCCTGATGCTCTAGGCAGCTCACTCGACAACGCAGAGGAGCACGTGAGTGCAATCGCGCAACTGCGCGACACGCTCACCACGTTGATTAACGCAGACCCTGCGCTCTCCACTGGAACATTTAGCGGCTCCCCCGAGAGTGCCGCGGAGTTTTTGCGTATGATCAGCGCACTCGTAGAAACACGCCACTCCATGGCGTCGGGAAGCTCCGGGTCCTCTCCTGCTCCGTTACTCCCACCAGCCGCTCGTTAAATACCAGAGTTCCGAGGATTCCAAGATGATGCCGATCGGTGGATCGAAGCCGTGAACGTTCTCGGTGCCCGGTATGCCTGGCTGGACCACTACAAGCTGCTCATGGCCATCAACAACATTGGTGATGCGGCCGTAGCATGGCACCGGTACGAGGGAGTCCGCCAACACTTCTGGCAGGAATGGAGCGCCAGACTGATAGCTGTTTTCGGACGGATTCACCGCTACGATCCTGCCACCAGCGAAGCCAACCGGTGCACAACCGAGGAGGCAGCTCAGGAGGGGCGCCACCTCGAGGCTGTAGCTCCGCACTGCAGCTCATCGCCAAAGAGCATCACAGCCGACCCTGCCATTCCGAATGGTCCCAAGCTGTGTTCATCGACACAGATCTCAATGCAAGCAACCACATTCTATCCATGTCCCGCTAACACAAGTCATCCTGGCCAGATGACCTTCAAGGCAACTGACGACGGGAAGCCATATATTACGACTCCCACTGCGCCCCCAGAACGATGCGCAGACCACAACGAAGATTCGTTACTTGCCACGGGATGTGCCAAGGTCGGGGTAAAGTTCATGACACCAGCAAACAGACGTGCCATGAAAATGCGGAGCTGCATCCAAGGGTGTCGAGGCAATCATTGGCCAATAGTGCTGACGTTTCACATTTACCCTGCAAAGTCTCTGCACAAGATGACGAAGTCTCGATTCAGGATGAGGCCACCTTTAAGGACTTGCCACTGCAGCTGAAGTTGGTCGATGGCTGGAAGACGGAACTAGAACCTCGTGGCTTGGACGCCGCTGCTTCACATAGCTTATTGTCAAGGTCTACTGAACTCAGCTGTTCGTTTACCCTGACAGTGGCAATGCTGCCGAAGTCCAAGTCACTCCACCAGCCAATACGGGTCTTTGACCAGTCGTCACAGACTCATCGAACAAGATCGCAATGCACTGTAGCTATTTCCCGTCAGCGCTGCCAATCCGACTTGGTGCGGCGGAAGGCGTTGAAATGTTCGGGACGTGCCCCATTCATCCTCCTGTGACAAAAGCCTTGACAGCTGATCCTGCGACCTTGCCGAAATACTCAGTTCCGCCCACCAGAAACGCATTTGGCCGCTCCGCGAGGCAAGCAGCGACGGAACAGAGACAGACCAGCGCGACATAGTCCATGCCACCCGCCGTACATATTTGGTAGGTGCCTATGCTCGCAGTGCGGCCAACGACGGCCGCAACGATGTAGCCAATTCCGGCCACCAGAAGCTCTATTCGCATCCCTCCAAGCCAAATTGCAGCGAGGCCCTGAACGCCCAGAGCGACACAGCCAGTGCCGACCGCCAGAAGATTTGTGCGCTGTTCTTCTACCCCGACCGTTGCAAAACCCAGACCGCCCTGCGCGGCACAGCCAGTGCCGCCTTCCGGAGAAAGTTTCGGCCGTTACGGACACTCGCAGTCGTGGCCGAGTGTAATGTATAAACCAACAGCTCGCCGTGCCTAGGGCGCTCGCGTTAGGAGCGCAGGAGGATGACGAAGAGAAAGAGGAAGAGCAGAATAGAACAGCCGGCCTACAGCAAAGGCGCTGTGTCTGTCTCTTTCTTCAGTACAATATATATATATTGTTTTGGAGTGGTTTCAGACACCAGTCTGTACATGTCTTCGATATGTTTCATGTGTTAGAACACATACATGTGGCTGATACGCGAAAGTCGGTAAAGCCAAAGGAGATAGCTTGGCACTTCAAACCCACGTTTCTGCACTTTGGAAGAACTCATGGCAGATGACCCTGTGACAGCACTATTGACAGCACTGATCAAGCAAACGGATGGAAATACCTAATGCACAATCTTGAGCTTTGCTAGGGAGAATGACAAGCTTGTTCTGTGCATCAATCTCACAGATGACAAAATAATACAATGGGTCGTCACGCAGCCACAAAGATGCTTAGACTACGAGAACATATATAATGATGGCCGTTGGCACTCTTGTTGAGTGTCTACAGCAACCTCTCTCTAGCAGAAATACCGTATTTACTTGCGTAATTTGCGCACTTTTTTTCAAGATTTTAGAGCTCCAAAAAGGGGGTGCGCAAATTATGCAGAGATTTCGCGAACATTCGAAATAACGTGCAATGTAACGCGCACGGTATATGGTAACTCTTGGATACGATCTCACGTAACACACCAAAACGCTGGTGTAGGAGAATACGGCTGCTCCAAGGACGCTTTTCACAGTCTCTTTGCATTGAGAGCGCAGTACGTAGAAGGGTTTACGAGCCGCCCGCTGAGAGCTGCCGACATAGTGCACGCACCAGCGCTATCTCAGCAGACGAGCGACCCCCCCCCCCCCACCGCCTTCGCGTCTTTCCATGCTCGTTAAAGACAGGCGGGGCGTTTCCTCTCCGTTTCAACGGCAGGTGTCTCGATCGGGGTGATGTTATCAGATGCGCCCGCTGAGCCACGGAGATGGGCCGGGCTCGTTTGATCTCTGCTTCAGCCATTTTCGCCGCCCCCACTCGCGTGCTTTTATTCTAGCGACCATACTTTGGGCTCCGGGGGCTTCCGGAGAAAAGAATCGGAAAAAGGGACATTGCACTCGCAGCCCCTTTTGCGTATGACTGCGCTCATTTGCGCAGTGAGGGGCGCTGCCGCATGGCTGTCCAAACTCTGTCCGTGCGCGCGTGCCGGCAAGCTGGCTCGGGCGGGACAAGAGCGCAAAATATGCGAGGAAATTTTTTTTGTAATGCTGGCTAAATAGCAGGGGTGAGCAAATTATGCAAGGGTGCAAATTATGCAGGTAAATATGGTACAAGCAAATCTGATCACTTCAGGTGGAGTATGAGGAAGAGCAGTCTCAGCGAGTTGCCCTAAGCCTGATAAACAGATTTTTTTTATTTTTACCTGAATGAGTTTTTCAGACTGTTAATTTTTCAGACTATTTTTCAGTGCCCACCAGGTCCGAAAAATCGTTTCGCATGTGTAACCTGGTGTGCACAGTGGCTTTGTAATGTTGCCGACTTGTGCCAGCCACACTGATGGTAATGGAGACTTAAGCCATCCAGCACAACGACCAATACTGCACTGACAACTCATAGTGAGTGTAAAAGGGGGGAAAAAATTCACACCGCTAGTACTAGGAAAAACTGAAGCTCATGGCACTCGGCCTTGCTGGAGTTGACAAAGGCAAGCATGTACTGCACTAAGTGAAAACCCACCGAATACAGCCAATACCGGATATAGTTAACCCAATGGGGATCTCAAAATGGTGCAATATATTGATAATTCGAAACACAAAATGTGCCCATTTGAAGCTCGTCAAACTGCGCACATTTCAGATTTGTTTCCAGAGATACAGTGGAACCCCGCTGTTACGTTCCTCACTGCTGCGTTTTCCCGGCTGTTACGTTGTTTTTCATTGGTCCCGGCATAGCTCCCATAAGATCCCATGTATTGCGAACCCCACTGTTACGCCGCAACTGTGAGCCTGTTCCCGCATGATGCGTAGCAACCTGGCACGTCGTACCCGCCGGGGCACCGCTATTCTGATTTGACTTTTGACAGTCTTGGTCACGCTTACGGGAATCGCCGCCCCCTGATGGCTGCCGAGATAGCACTGGCGCGAGCGCCAGTGCTATCTCGGCAGCCGATCGACACTACCCCCCTCCCCCTTCCCTCCCATCTTTGCGTCTTTTCATGCTCGTTAAAGACGGGCGGGGCGTTTCCTCCCCGCTTCCACGGCAGGCGATCTGATAGGGGTGATGTTATCGCCTCCGAGTGACGGAGATCGGCCGGGCGCGTTTGATCTCTGCTTCAGCCGTTTTCGTCGCCCCCACTCGCGTGCTTTTATTCTAGCGACCGTACTTTGGGCTCCGGGGGCTTCCAGAGAAAAGAATCTGAAAAAGGAACATCGCACTCGAAGCCCCTTTTGCGTACAACTGCGCTCGCCTGTGCAGCGAGGGGCGCGGCTGTCCAAAATCTGTCCGTGCGCGTGCAGGCGAGCTGGTTCGGGCCGGATGGCGAGCGCAAAATATGCGAGGAATTTTTTTTTTGTAATGCTGGCTAAATATCAGGGGTGCGCAAATTATGCGGGTAAATACGGTAAACAAGCACTGGAACTAAGCCTCAATGATCACAGTTTTGATTGCGATCTCTGAGGCCATACTTTCTCTCAATGGGGCGCAGGAGTCCGAATTATCGAATTTAGATCTAGAAACCGTCCGAAATATCCGTCGTTTTAACACATGAAGTCTGTGGGGACACTGCCGGTACCGCGCGGCTGTCCGAATTATCGGTCGGCGACCTAGATGGCTCACCTTGCTGAAATAAATTGTTTGAAATCAAGGCGGCCCTGTTCTCATTCATTTTCGGAGCTTTCCTCACTCTTGCGTTTTCCCGGCTGTTACGTTTTTCACCCCCGGTCCGCTGAAAAACGTATGAACAGGGTTCCACTGTAGTAACAAGCAGTAGCTTACCGATTTGCCCACGATATGCAAAAGACCAACGTGAAAACAAGCGCATTTTATTTCGTATGACAGAAATACTTAAGCTTGACTTTAATCTTCTTGTGGGCCATCAAGTTCCTCAAGCCATCCTCAGTATCGTTAAGGCCTTACAGAGCAGCAAATCCAGCACCTTCCATTGCACCACAACAGCAGGCGAATCACTGCGAATGCCAACGCAAGCTCTCAAAGCATGACACAGTCGTTTGGCAGCAGCGTACAGTGTGGCATTGCTCAGGTACGAACCCTCAACATTGGTGACACAAGCCATGATCAAGCATTGGTGCGGTCAGAAACGGCTCGCACAATGTCATCGGCGCCAACAAAGACTCTTGCTGTGAGCCTATCCAAGAGGAAGCACGAGAACAATGATATCTCATGAAATTCATCGAGGCATCGAAAGGTGCTGTTAGCTGTAATGACCCACGTGATGTCATCACTTTGCATCCCAAAGTGTGTTTACGGAAACAGTTTACAATGGCGCGCTGTCTGACGGGACTTCAAACAGCTGAACTCAATTGTGTCGTTCCGAGATCAATCTTCTAGGAACACAAAAACAAATTGATAATGAGCAAAAGAGACACGTTAGTCCGAAAAGCATCAAATAGTCAAAACAAACACTGAAGACTGATGCAGCATCTTGGCGATGACAATGGCAATTATGATGTTACGGCGGATCACAAGTAACGAAAGCATGGCCTTCGAGACTGGCATCACAAAAATGTCACTGGGCCCTAATCTTGGAGGATGTGCTATTGCAGATATGCCAGCGTGAGCACAATCATCGGAATGCACACATCATGTCAATGCAAGTTGGGGTGCAGACTACTGTCAGAGCTAGAGACCCCTTGTATCATTTCCACTGGTGCTTTTGCCTGTCTGCTTTTTTTGAAAATGTTGCTTCTGCGCATTATGACCTAAAGTTCATGCAGCAGACAAGTTAGTGCACTGGGCAAGCACTGCACAACCTGGAAAACCAAAGCAATGACACTGCGTTTTCAACACCATTGCATGCAAAATACTATCGCAGCACGGTGGAACGTGGTCAAAGAGTGGTTAACCGATGTCAGGAGGAGCACACTTAAGGCCTTCGGCATGGGTTAAAGTTCAATACATCACATGCAGTGGTGCACGGGTGTTCGACATATGTGCGCACCAGCCCTATACTTTTGCACTGGATTTTCAAGGGGATTTTTCAACTGTTTGATATAGCAAATAATTCGATATATCCAAGTTTGAAAAATCTGGAATTGACCACAACTTTTACCCCAAAGCAGGCAAACAAATCTCGCATAAAGCAGTGAAAATATCACCTGACGAGCAGTTATGGTAGCACATCCACTTTCAAGCTGGCGAGGCAAGCATCGGGACATTGAGGTGGGCTAGCCAGATGTGCTGATGCCCCATGGACATTTGCTGTCTACTCATAGAGTGTGCCGGCAAACAGTTCTGCCCAGTTTAACCACCACTAGTGCGCTCCAATTTAATTTGGGATGCCTGTACAGTCAGCTGTAAGACAACTGCTACAAATTCAAGATTTGCCAATGCCAAATCAATCCTCCTTTGCAGCCAAGCCTAGTCAAGCAAAGAAACAATTCCTGACAAATCTCATCCACGATTGATGGGATTCGATTTCCTCTTTGCACTCATAACATTACACGATTTTGCAAATGGTTATCAGCAGGTGTAGTGCTTCCAAACTGGATTTGGCTACCTCTGCGACATCCCAATATGGTAGTAGAGTAGGGCATGCCTATGTAGATGGATATCTGTGTACAAAAACACACTCACTTTTGACAAGAGCCTCATGACGCATTTTCCTCTTCTCTTTCTTCTTCCTTGGCACAGCTCGCACAGCACAGGAGCTCGCAAAGGCCAACATGTGCCCCAATTGTTCAGCACTCGCATCCTCCTGCACCCCCGGCAGCACATCAGCAGTCCGTAAGCCATTCAAGCACACGAACATGATGAGAAATTCAAAATAAATCTCTTAAGTGGACATGGTTAAGAATGTGTGCTGTGCGATTCTCAAATTATATGCATCAGTAAGAGAAAAATAAAGACACCTGTGTCCAAGTAGACACTTTCACAACAATCATTCCACTTTCACCTTTTTCTGGCGTTTTATTTACAGCCAAACGAACCTATGGAACAATTTAAGTTTTTATGCATACCAGTGAATCCATATCAGTTATAAGAATTGTGAAAGGCACACAGTGTTCATTGTAATTACTACAGATTCATGAAGTCCGCCTCATTCCGCACAGGAAACTGAATTGTCAAAGAGCACAGCTGCCGTAACCTTCAGCAATGCTCAGTGTGACATCGGTGTTTCCTTTGCATTACCGAGCGTTGCTAAGCAAGCACTGTTGCCAAGTGGCTATTCTTGCATTTATGATCAGGTGCAGTAAGAAAATGAGAAAGGTTGCCACTTGACAATGCTTGCTTATCCTTGGTCAGTAACGTGAGGGAAACCATGTCATATTTGTCGTTACTGAAGCTCATGACAGTTGCACTCTTTGGCTGGTCTTGCCTTCCTGCATAAAATTAGATACACTTCATCACTCCTTAAAAGTAAGTGGTATCAACTTTTTGGATATCTTAAAATTGATATACACACCCTGTACAGATTATATCATTGAAGCCTGAGGGGACCCCAGGACTTTGTGTTGTCAGATGCAAGCATGATCTATGCCGCAACAACTGTCCTCCTGGTGAACATACCATGGGTTGGGAATCCAGCCTGTTCTTCACTTTGTCACCCTTCGTGGACTTCAGCTTGACCTTCCCCATCTGCAAAGCACAGCAACAAAAACTCCTGGTTATTTTGGTGGGCATAGACTCGTGGCCTCAAATACAATTCATGCACTGTAATGCAGCTGAATTGTACTGTTACCACAGTGTCATTCGTTTATCAAAATAAGCAAAAAAGGGGGGGATTGAAACACTAAAAGCAACTGAAAGGCATAGGCTTGAGCAGGACTATAAAAAGCATCTGTTGAACCAACGCATACAACTGAGGGCATAACAGAAGAATTCACCAGCTAACAGTGGCTTACTTACATACTATTTCCGTATTACGCAAACAGCAGTCCTTCAGATATACAGGAGTCAGCTAGTGTACCTTTCTTAAAGGGGCCTAGAGACACTTTGTGAACATAATCATAAAACAAGATCTGCAGTCAAGCGTCCAGTGAACATGCCCTGCACGCAGCTGCAAAATTACACTTTAATGTCAAAAACAGCAAAAATTTATTCCTCTTGTGTTTGCAATGTCATTCCCAACTGTGCAGCAAGCCGGCCTGACCATTATTGGCCAACTGCATGTACAATGTGGCAGCAGACATGCTGAAAGACCACATGCAGTGTCATATAGGTACCATGGCTGCTATGGCAAGCTACCTCACGATTGTCTGAACCAGACGACATGGCCAACAAGTTCAAAACCAAAAAGGGACAGAAAAAATATGCCTAACGCCACAGCACATGGCAACGTTAATTTTTAAGCCCATGGTTGCACACCCATATAGCTTGCAGTGCACAAATGTCACTTCACGCAATAGCACTGCACATACTTCATAGACTTTTCATAGCAGAAGATTTATGGGGTAACAGGGTCTAACAGTAAGGTCAATCGGCAAAAACTTCAAAAGTTTATGTAGACAGACCTTATGGGGGCCCATTATAAAGACAACAAAATTATTCACTCTCATGGACTTTGTTATGTAGCCCACACTCACTCATGCAGAATGAACACTTACGTCGCACATAACTGACACAAAGGCAGGACAAGAGCGACCATTTGCCTAAGTGCCAGGGTGTGCCTCCATCAGGTTTTACATGCCAAGACCACAAACCAAATATGAGGCACACCCCATAGTGGAGGGCTCCTAGGTAAGTTTGACCATCCGGGGTTCTGTAACGCCCACCTAATTTTAAGTACATGGGTGTTTTCTTCATTTCACCCTCATAGAAACGCATAGCCAGGATTCACTGCCACAACTTCGAGCTTACATAGCTGCTAAACTACCACTATGTGTTGTTATGGTTTAAAGGGACACTAAACGCAAATATTAAGTCAATGTACACTGCTCAAATACCACTCAAGACATGTTGAAGTGCTTGTTTTATGCCAAGGAAACGGCTAGTTCGAATGAAGTGGTCGGCACGCCATTAGAACTACTCAGACGGCCACGTAACCAGGCCCACTGATGTAGCTGTGTTGACATTCTTTGCTGGCCAACAATCCACCCAGTGTGCGAAAGGCAGGAGCAGGAAGAAGAGGAGGGTTTACCTACTATTAGGACACCTTGATGGTCCTCCTCGCCAAGTGAGAAGGGCATCAAGGCACTCTGCAGCACTGGAGAAACCTGTTTCTCCGACGTTGTAGCCAGCCCCGCTGCATGTCACCTGCTTGACTGTCACTGAGCCAAGTTCACAGAACATCTTGCAGATGGCGCCACTTTGTTGTGCATTTACCTAAATTTCCCAATGAATGTAGCGATGGTGTATGTAATATTGACACTTCGGATGTTCTCGACCACTCACCCATCATTCTAGCAAAAAAGTCATTTGCCTTTGGTGTCCCTTTAATGAAGATCTACAACCCTATTGCGGCTGTAATGGCAACATGGTCAATTCTGTTGATTGACGCATGCCTTGAGTGCTTTGTGGCTTAGCAATAGTTCCATTCAGCTACGGTAAAAATTTAACAGTCAGTCATTTGCTTGGTTTGAAGAAATTATTAACTGATTGATTTCAGGGGTTTTACATCCCAAAACAACACTATGATTATGAGAGACGCTGTAGTGGAGAGCTCCACAAATTTTGGCCACCTTTGGTTCTTTAACGTGCACTGACATTGGACAGTACACAAACCTCAACATTTCACCGCCATCAAAATGCAGCCACCGTGGCTAGGATTTGAAACCTGGATGAGGAGCTCAGTACCATAGCCACCAGACCACCGTGGCGGGGTGCTTTGGAAAAAAATACGCAAGTGTTAACATATGCAGCTTTACATAACCATGAACTTTATGGTGGCACTGACACCAAAATCTTGCTGCTAGGATAGGCAATGCAGTTGATTTTCATGGACATGCACATATCAACCAAATCTCAACAGTGAATATAGCTTGAAAGGTAACTTAAATTATTTTAAAAATTGCATGCACAATCAAGTGCTATACACCGCACCTCGCAACAGTGATAATAACAAAGGTGACCCAAGGGGTCACCTTTGGTATTATCGATGTTGCGAGGTGCCCAAACTTCTACGATGTCAGCACAGCAGCCAAGCTCTGAGCAGTGCAGTAGCAATGGCGATGTCATGCCATCATTGCCCTTTTGCCATGTTTGCGTTAGTAGAGTCCCAGAGATATGATGCCTCAAGAAAACTGTTGCTGCCCAACAATATGAAAAGTGTGCAACAAGCAAAACAATATAAGCACGCATTGCAGGTCATGTGCAAGTGTGTCACAGTTCTGTGTGATCACATCGTCAAATTTGTTTACTCCATTGAAAATGCAAGGTGGTGCCAGTTGCACCTGGTAGCTTGTCGATTCTGCAGCTCTCCCAAACCAAGACTGAAATTAGTAGGTGATAAACAGGATGTAAATAATTATTTGTCCCACGCTGCGACAATTATGTGCCACGTTATGACTAATAGTCCCCAGCAAAAAACAAATGAGATGAAAATTGTCGTGTCAGCACCCCTTTAAGGATGCCACAAGGCTCTTCAAATACTTGTAACACAACACTTCGGTGTAATTTTCTACACTGCATTTCCCTTGAATCAAGTGATCGAGTGAGCATTATTTTTTTTTTAGACTTGTACTATTAGGTTGCCTCACTTCTGCGTTCTGTTGGCAATAATACTCAGCACACTTTCCGTGCCACCTGTCGATGGAACAGTATACATATTAAACTGTCCTCGTAACATGCATGAGCCTGTCAAATGACAAGGGCCTTTGGGAAAAATCTTGTGTGCCCTGTGGGTGCCCTTGCAATTCCTCAGGATAATGAACAGCGTTCACACTTTAATTTTGCAAATATGCACTGGACCACTGCACCGTGATTATACTAGCCTAAGGATGTCGCATTGTTGAGGTCACAAGATTAATTAGTACCCTCAAGGTCAAAAAAATTTCACCACAGAAGTGAGCAGCTAAACAATCCCGTGAAATGTACAACAGCAGCAGCATATCAACAGAACCTGATATAACTATCTCACTCAATGTATCTATAACTGAGCGGCCACTTAATTTATGGGTACTATAACTCACCTCCAGTAGGATTGCCACCTGCATGGTTTCTGACTGACCCATCCAGCTTCTTAGATAGTGAGCCAGTTGCTTCTGCAGCTAATAGCCCTTTCACACTGACACTTTCAAGATCCTTTGAACTAAAGCTTAACTTCAAAGGAGTGGGTGCGCTGTCACACGAGGGTATGGAGGGAGGATTAGTTGAAAGGACCTTCGAGCTGAGGGGGTCTGCATTTGTCCCTTGAGATTCTAAGGGGCTACCCTCACTCCCAGGTGGTAGGCGGCAGAAAAAGTTTTTACCTTGGAGCCAATACAATGTACTTTTTTTTTAATAAAAAAGCACGTTTTACAGTATCTTATCATTTATTAATGCCAAAAGCCCTGCTGGTAGCCATCATCCGAGTTATATGTTACCAGAAAATTGCACAACTCAAGGGCAGCTGCACTGCAGAGGCAGCATTGTGATAAGCTGCTTGGTTAGTGTGGCCAGCTGGGCCTGGCATCAAGGCTTTGTCCGCAGCAAGCCGCGGTGTCTTCGTCACATCTTTTTTCGCACCGACGGCAACATGGCTTTGAACTGTTACACATTCGAGAACATGCGTTGCCTGCCAGTACATTGCCAGCTGTTGAGCAAACGTCAGGTACCAAACGTTGCTTTCGGCGCAGGCGGATATCAAAAAGCATTTTCTTTCCTTGGAAGAGTCGGCACATGGTGCTGAACTGGGCGCTGCAAGGAATATTTGTTCCCCACACGACACGCTCAGTGCCTCGTTGTATATCTTTGGAGAAGTCATGACTGAAAAACAATCAACAGCAACAGCCAACACAAGCGAAACGCACATAGCCAAGGCCAAATATGGTGTATATAGCAGCCAACTGCTACCAATATACAGCCACATTTGGAAAATTAATCCCTTTACTTTTAAATTTCCACATGTTTTAAAATTTCAGTGTAGAATAAAACTAGCTTTGATGAAAAAAAACAAAAAAGGCACAAATTATTTATAGGAGCATCAGAGCTCAATTATTTTGTCTCATCTCAGAGCGACAGAAATGCCAAATGTATGCGGCGGATTTTGTTAAAAGCCCCCCCCCCCCCCTCAACAGAAACCGCGTATCGACTCAACTTCTTTGACCATAGTGGCTTCTTTGAAGCAACTATGCTCCTTCGCTTCAAAGCAGTTTTGGTATGTCTGTTTGACCAGGGTATTAGAATTAGACAGGCAGTCATAATCGATATGTGTCACTGGTCAGGCAGACTAGAAGCAAAGAGCAGCTCTTCATGACAGAACTGTGTGAATTTAGATTTCCGGGCAGTACATTCAGAGCATTAACCAAGAACTCAGTCATATTTAATGCACCTGTTATTCACTTTATGGGTAATTTATGCCAACTAGCAGGCTGGTTAGTTTGGAGTTCTGTCTTTGCATGCGTGTACTATCATGGACAAATTAAATGCAAGCCCCGCTACGGTGGTCTAGTGGCTATGGTACTCGGCTGTTGATTCAGGGGTCCCGGGATCAAATCCCAGCCACGGTGGCTGCACTTCGATAGAGGTGAAATGTTGAGGTCCATGTACAATGCTATCACAGTACACATTAAAAAACCCCAGGTGGTCAAAATTTCTGCCCCCCCCCGCCCACCTCCTATACAGCGTCTCTCATAACCACAGCTGGTTTTCGGACGTCGAAGCCCAGAAATCAAATGAATTGCAAACAGTGCAGCGCATGGTTCAAGCACTAGCAATGGCACAGTGCGCTTCGTCCAGTCATCAGCACACACATATGGTTTGGCAGCACCTCAGATGCAACTGGCTGCACAAACTGCGCCGTCATTTAGTAGTAAACATTATGATCATACCTATCTCTAATCATGATGATGGAAAACTCCACCACATGCAGCACTGCCCAAGTTTCATTCAGCATAGATATCACTCATAGTTTTGACCAACTGTGCTACAATATTTTAGCTATTCTATCTCTTCTCTTTTCCATCCTCTCAAATATCGGAACCAGAAGAGAGGCCTAAATATCACTCTACAGGGTGATGGCACAATGCTGCTAAACCGAATGTGCATGCTTTTCAGTGATGACTGGACAGCGTGCACTGTACTGTTGTGAACATTTCAACTGCCCACTGTGCTGTTCGTGTTTCACTTGTCCACGGCAGCACATCATGCTATTTCCCTCTAGGAAAATGGTGTTAAAATAATCAACATTGCATGTTAAATGCTAGCATGCGGTCATTTTCTCAACATAAATTCAACCTCCTGTATATGTACCTCCAACCCTATAGGCTGGTATTTTTTTTTTTTTCGAACGAAATAGACAACTACAACTCCACCTCCATGTGAAAAAACATCACAATTAGTGAAGAAAAAAAAACAGTAATAATAGATGAGGTTTTATGTGCCAAAACCAGCTATCACTGCGAGGCGCATCCCCTAGCGGAGGTCTCCGGAGACCACGTGTAGTTTTTATGCAGTATGCAGGTGCTCTTTGCGTTTTTCCCCTATCGAAACACGGCTGCCGTGAATATAGAATTTGAATCGCAGAGCTTTGCAGTTTCTTAGTGGCACCGAGAAACATTACATTCCAACCCGAGTATAATGTTATACACAATGCTTCCTAGTGTGATCAATAAACTTGAGAGAAATCGCTCCAATATTTGTTTTCACTGGAGAAAGCACAAATGCGCAAAAGCACAGATGAATTTAAACAACGGTAACAAGTTTGTGTTGCTTGATGGCACTTCACGCAATGTTCTTGCCCCACCACGGTTGTCTAGTAGCTAAGGCACTCAGCTGCTGATCTGAAAGTCACGGGATCAAGTCCTTGCCACCGTGGCTGCCCTTCGATGGAGGCGAAATGTTGAGGCCCACAGACTGTGCAGTGTCAGTGCACACTAAAGAACCCCAGGTAGTCCAAATTTCCTGAGCTCTCCACTACTGCATCTCTCATAATCATATTGTGGTCTTGGGATGTAAAACCCCAGACATGAATTCATGCAAGGTTTAAAAAAAATGCACAGATGCAGAAACTGTGCATGCATACATCAAGCTTGCGAATGTGACCGAACAACTCTGTTAGAAGGAAGCTTTGCAATTAAAATAGGCTGAAGAAAAATGCACACAGATCCCACAACGCAAAAAGGTTCCTCCAAGCAGGGTCTACAAGGCATACTCGCTGCCTATGTCCTTACATGCAGTCCACACACCACAACCCCTTTCAGGCTTCATGAATGCCCAGATAAGATGTACAACATGTGCAAAAAAAGACTTGTCAACATCTTGAAGCAGCCTAATTGCTCAATGAGTGTTACACATGCATTCTAAGTGAACATAAGTCAATATATATTGAGTGCAGAGCTGACCCATAGCAACGTAATGAGAACATGTCACGTCAGCACCTTTGATTCATCAACGTAAGCCACTGCACGCAGAAAAACTTATCTTTTGTTACCAAAGCAGTGCATCTAGGAGAAACACCAAGCTATCTCTAACAATGAAACAAACATGAGTTCTACATGCGAAATACACCTTCGCCATAGTGCTTCTATCGACATATGGCTAATGATAGGGCCGTAAAAACGCCTGACCCGTTTGAACGTAGCACAGGTTTCTGGAATCCACATTCCAAAAACCGGAGTGCGTGCCGTTTCAAAATGCGCTGCTGGAGCCTCTGTAAAGTCGACTAGCCCATCACTTGCATGTTATGCCACTGTAGAATAATCACATCTCAGCACTTACGCCGAGACATGGTATTTTCTTTCATGTTGCACTTCAGGTGTGACGCATGGGTCATTTAAAGCCAGGTTTCAAAAAATTAAAAAGGAAATAAAAGGTTCTATCGCTAGACGGCATCAATTCAGTTTTTCAAGCCAACATGCAGATTCATGCTAGCAGTAACTTGCCACGTGGAATGCAATACGTGCCAGCAAAATACAACACGTAGTACAAACACGGGTATGCGACGCGAAGGGTCACCACCACCACCGTCGTTATGCAAGTGCGGTCTCAAGGCCGTGCCGTTAACTTTCCCGCAGCAGTTGCGACTTGGTCACCTATTGTGCACTGCGCAGCGAAAACTTTTCACTTAATATCTTCGTTAAACCCGTGCGTGGTAGTCGTAGATGACGGTGGTTAAACTTAAAGAGCCCCCAAGAACGCACGGCCAGTCAACCGCAAGCTGAACTGGCAGTGCGTGCACATGATATGTTACTTCGGCACAGCGCATCGCCTATGCTAAGCGTTATATAGCTGACACAGATGCCTTAAATAGTGAGGCCAGATAAGTTAACACAAAGATGCTCACCGACGCCGTGTGCACAAATCGAACGCCAGACAAACGCCTGCTCACAGACGCTGTCCCTTTCGCTGAATAGTGGCAATGACTTACAGTGAACTTACGGCGGGGACAGTAGAAACAGTGACAGCAATATTACACCGTTCCTCAAGAAGAAGCAGATAAAGATACGCGTTCAAAATAACCTCACCGTGGCAACGGAGACTTGACGAGGCGCGTGAGATACTCGTGGTTTCCACAGAGCACCTATTGGTCGCGTGGTACGCGGCGCGCGTGCAGCCAGAAACAGTGTTGACAGTCGCTGCATTTTTTCTTTCTCTATGGTCGCTGTGCAAGAAATAGCCCCCCCCCCCCCCCCCCCACCCCGAAAAAAAAAACACCCACAACTACCACAGAATGAAGGAAATACACAAAGGTCGTTCTTCCCACATTTTTTCTTCTTCCAGAGGTTAGACGACTGATTTTCTTTGTACTAGCTGCTCTAAAGGTGATGTTGGCAACTGTTGTTCTAGTTTGGTTTCGTTCCTATGAAGGTTTTGTTACGGTTCGCTACAGAACGAAATAAATCATACGGTTAACTTCACAGTTACAGCAAACCGGCAATAAATAAAGAGTAGTGATCCCATGAGCAGCACATCATTAGAGTTAAAAGGGTCGTTAAACGTTTCCTGAAATATTGTACCATGTGTGTATTTGGAATTCTGGGCCTCCAACTATAACTGTTTCGATGCATGTCCGAGTTTATCTACGGTGGACAAAAAACGACGTTGGTTTTCCGCAGCTCTACGTCAGGTCAGTCGCCACCATGGCCTTAGAGACTTGCGCGCCTTCGGAGGCCACGTGAACACAAACGACTTCCAGCCTTGTTTACGTACGATTGCGTACGATTATGTTGGTATCGTTCTTGGCAGAAAGCAATAGAAGGAAAGTGGCCACTTTGTAAGTATAAGTAAGAGTTGGCACAGGGCAGGCGCTCTAGGCGCTACAGGATAGAGTTTGCTTCCACACACACACACACAAACACATACAGTTTCTGTTTGACCGCGAAGCGTACTCCGGGCCAAGTCGAACCAAGTCGAAGCCAGTCGCACGTTTCTAAACAAAAAAAGGCAACAGCAGGAGAGCACTTAGACCGTGGCACGTAAATCATGCCGCTCATGACATGCATGTCATGATTTTCATGTTATCACCTGTCATTTATGTTCGCATTGCAGTCATGTTGTGGCATACCAATTTTCTCATAGAGCTCATTAACGAAACGGGC